>PXOB01000177.1:0-40623 GCA_003012115.1 Trichothecium sympodiale
GGGGGGGGGGTGGGGGGAGGCGGGGGGGGGGGGGGGGAGGTGGAGAGGGAAGGGGGGGAGGAGGGGGGGGGGGGGGGGAGGGGGGGTGGTGGGGGGTGGGAGGGGGAGGAGGGGGGGGGTGAGCGGAGAAGGGGAGGGGGAAGATATGGGAGAGGGGGGGGGAGGGGGGGTCAGTCGAGGAGAACTTATAAAACATATGGCCGCAGATGCGCGCGTCGAAAATCACCTCCTGCCATGGCACCATAATCCTTTGCCTTTATCTTGTCGAGCTGGCTCCTCAGCAAGCCCCTCGGGCAGGCGTGCAGCGGCCCCCGCGTGTCCGGGTCGTGGAAGCTGACGAGGAAAAACGGCACGTTGTCCTCCCAGGGGATGCGCCGGAAGCTCGAGAGGTCGGGGACGGCGAGGATGTCGCGGTAGCCGTTCTGGGCGTTTGAGATGGACAGCTCCTTGAAGTAGGTCTGGTCGTGCATGTCCCAGCCGAAGATGACGGAGCAGAAGCCGAAGCCGGAGGAGGCGACGGAGAGGAACTTGGACTTGGAGACGAGCTTGCCGCGCAGCTGGCCGTCGATGTCGACGCCGGCTAGCTTGACCTTGTTGTCATTTTCGAGGAGCTTGGGAAGGGATTCGACGGTGATTTCTTCGGGGGCGGCCATGGTGGGCGAGATTTCCAAGGTGCTTTGTAAAATGATTGATTATAGTGAACTGGATTATGAAAAGAAGGATGGATCTAGCAAAAAGAGAGGTTCAATGGCATTTCCCGTCGAAGGTATGTACGGTCCTGAGGGCAAGGCAGACTTGAAGCTTTTCGAGATGCACCTTAATGCAGAGCGAGGGTTAAGTCGAGGTGGGGCAATTGATAACAGCGTCATCCCCTCCACACGGTCCCAAGCCATGCAAAAAGCCTGTTTTCTTCTTTTTCTTCCTTATCGCTCCCCCTCCTCCTCATGGTCTTTTTTAGTTCATTACCCCCTCGGCCTCCAGGATGCCGATAGTGGTACATACTCTTCTGTCATGGAATTCACCTTGTTTCTATACAAAAGGTTTTATTCCGGGATTCTTTTCGTGATCTACCTCGGTTCCACTGAAAAACACCTGGCATCGTTACAGCGACCATCACAAATCAGTGAGTGGCGCACAGTTCCAGTGCGGGTAGCAGCTGCAAGTCTTGTATTATTGGCATCATCACTTTCTCTTGGCTGCGTTCCATCATGCAGGAAGGTTGTATTCCTGTCTGCCGCCGATACCGCTCCCCCGCAATCCGAGACTTGGTTGAGCGACATCCACATGCGGGAAACTTCATTACTTGTCGACGCTCTAATTAATCTTTCGAAGAACAAAAAAAGATGGTGGGAGGACACTTGTCGTTTCTTTCAATGGCCATTCGCACGGTCCAGGAGGGGCTAATACCAGACATATGGAGTGCATATACGTAGTAAATGAGGTGCGGACTTGACTGTCCGACTTGCGGACGAGTCGTCGCCGATGCCGTTGTCGGCTTGTTGCGTTCCCTCCCTTGCGTTTGGCTGCATACCGGGCCGCCAACATTCTTCGGCATCCTGCTAACGGGGAAATTAGCTGATAGTGGGAAGCCAAACCATAGAAGTTCGCGGCTGCATGACCAGTTGTTCCAAAAGTTACATATATTTCTATCAGGTAATCTCCCTCTCACCAGCTCAGCTGATCCGTAACTTTTTTTTCGTATACCAGACCAGAACGGATACCCCTCCCTTTTTAATCTTCTTAATTTAAGACCTGCGACGCCAGTGTTGCTCTCCGTGATAGGACCCAGATACCTGCGATAAGCCCCTCCATACCGTTCTTATCAGCGCGGTGATCCCCTCCAACACCCACCCCACCAAAGAAAGCCCAAGACAGAACAACATTGACTCTGCTCTTCTGTCTTCTGCCTTCTGTTGGCTTTTTCTTCTTTTCACTCTCGTCTTAATACCTTGTATCAAAAGCATATACACGCTTCAAATCATGGGATCTGTCGCTCAGTCTACAGGCCGTCTGGCCGGCAAGAACGCCATCATCACCGGTGCCGCTGGGTGAGCTCTTCCCTTTTGAACCCCCTTGAGCTGCTCCAGAAAGTCTTTTACTGACGGTGTATTGTGCATACAGCGGCATTGGTCTCGAGACGTCGATTCTCTTCGCCAAGGAGGGCGCCAGCGTCCTCATGGCTGACATCTCGGAGCCTGCACTCGAAAAGGCCATTGCCAAGGTCAAGCAGCTCATCCCCTCGCACGGCCGCCTCGAGACCAAGGTCAGTTAATAGTTCATATGCGTTTGCCTTATATTTCAGAAGGGGGGGGATAGATATACTGACATCTGTTAAAAAAAACAGAAATGTGACGTCTCCAAAGAGGCCGAGGTCAAGGCACTCGTCGAGACGCTCGACTCGTGGGGCGGCCTCGACGTCATGTTCAACAACGCCGGCATCATGCACGCCAAGGACGACGACGCCGTCAACACCCCCGAGGACATCTGGGACCTGACGCAAAACATCAACGTCAAGGGCGTCTGGTTCGGCTGCAAGCACGCCGTCCTCTCGTGCCGCCGCCACGGCAAGACAAAGGCCAGCATCATCAACACGGCCTCGGTCGTCGCCCTCGTCGGCGCCGCCACCCCGCAGCTCGCCTACACGGCCTCCAAGGGCGCCGTCCTCGCCCTCACGCGGGAGCTCGCCATGGTGCACGCCCGCGAGGGCATCCGCTTCAACAACCTCTGCCCCGCTCCGCTCAACACCCCGCTGCTGCAGGACTGGCTCGGCGACGACGTGCCCAAGCGCATGCGCCGCGAGATTCACTTCCCCATGGGCCGCTTCGGCGAGGCCGTCGAGCAGGCCCACGCCGTCGTCTTCCTCGCCAGCGACGAGAGCAGCTTCGTCAACGGCCACGACTTTGCCGTCGACGGCGGCATGACCAAGGCTTACGTTACGCCCGAGGGACCCTCTGTCACTGCTGCGCCTGTCAACAACGCCACCAAGGACTCTCTGGAGTGAAAGAAGCACTTTCACTGTCACACATACATGTCAAACTTTAATGATCAGATGAAAATAAGAAAATATTGGTTAAGAATGGATGGAATGGTGGAACACGGGGCGTTTATATTGCCTTGGGACAAAGTCATTTTATGAGGAATCAAACGGGTAGAGAGCATACGGCTACTACACCTGAAGTACATACTTTTAGAGTGATAGATGGCAATGGTACTGGGTCTTCTGGACATGGCATGTCATATCTCATGAAATTGATTGATAGATTATGCAAAAGATTCGCCGATGGTGTTGAACGAAGAATGATATTCAAATAAACAGACTATAACTCCAGAACCATGCCTCGTAACTACGTGCCATCCATCTCTTACTTGAACACACATCTAGTGAAACTGCCCCTCGGTATTCCCTTCTCCCATACTTCTACTACTCGAACTCCCGCTCTGGATGGCCCCCAAGATGCCATCCATGTACGGCGCGCCGCTCCATTTCTGATGCGTCAGCACCTCGCACCCAATCTCCTTCTCACGCCTCTGCACAAGGTCGACGTACGCCTTCATGCCGTCCGTCTTGAAAGCCTTGGACAGCTCCGTGGTGATGGTGGCGTTGGAGTGCAGGCCCGCGAGCGAGATGAGCTGCAGCACGAAGCCCTGCTTGGCGATATCCCAGATGAACGACTTGAGCGTCTCGGGAGTGAAGCCGTGGGACATCCAGTTGAAGGACGGTGACAGGTTGTAGACCAGCCCCTTGCCCGGGTATACGGATCGCACGGCTTGGCCGAGGTCGGTGGCCACCTGGACGTTGGGGTCGCCCGTCTCGACCCAGAGGAGGTCGGCGTAAGGGCTGAAGGCGAGCGCACGCTTGGTGGCGGCCTCCATGCCGGCCCTGAAGTGGTAGAAGCCCTCGCGGGTGCGGGGTACGTCCCAGCTGAAGTAGACGGGGGAGCCGGCGTAGTGGGCAGCCAGAGCGCGACGACGGGTGATGCCCATGTCGCGGTCCTCGGCCGTGGCCGAGAGGTACTCGTCAATCTTATCCTGGGCGACGTTGTTCTCCTTCATGTGAGCCACGGCGGCTTCGTCAAAGGTGACGAGCTTGGTGCCCTTGACCCATTTAGCCTCGAACGAGTCAATCTCCTGACCGGCGGCGCCCTTGGCTTCCATGGCCTGGAGGGTCTCGGCGAGGGGCTGGATGGAAGGGTCCGCGACGCCGAGGATGAACTCGTGGTCGCGCACGTCGATGGCCGAGGATATGAGCCTCCCAGACTCCGAATCCGTGCGGGCAATGACGAGGTTCTCGCAGCCCATGACGTCCCACTGGAAGCGCGCGGCGTTGAGGCGGTTGATGTGCTCGCCCGTGGGGACGAGGACCTTGCCCGCGAGATGGCCGCACTTCTTGCCGCCGTGAAGCTGGTCCTCGAAGTGAACGGCCGCGGCGCCGTTCTCGGCAAAGAGCTTGGCAAGCTTGAGGACGGCGGAGAGGCCGCCGTGACCCGTGTCGCCGTCGGCGATGATGGGGCGGAGGTAGTCGACGTAGGGGGTTTTCGCGCGCTCCTCGGGGGTCATCTTGCGGCGAGCGTCCCACTGCTTGCGATCGTGCATGGACTGGGCCTTGGCCAGGCGCTGGACCTGGTTGGGGACGGTGTTGTAAGGGTAGTCGCCAAAGTCGGGGGAGACCTCGTTGGTGGAAGTGAGGAGCGAGGAGCATGCCCAGCCCGAGATGTAAAGGACTTCTTGGTTAGGGGCCTGCTGGGTCATCTGAACAGGGTCAATCGCGCCCACTATATAGAACCGTTAGTACGCATGGTCTCTTACGACGTCGCAAGCAAGTGATGGTGTGCCGTACTTGTGTGGATGGGCTCGCCCTTGGACTCGCGCTCCTTGATGAGGTCAAAGAGCTTGGTGGCCATGACGGAGCTCGGGTAGGAAATCTTCTGCGTCCCGCGCTTGGAAACGACGTCGGCGGCGCTGTAAGGGCGCTTGATGCCCTGGTATCGCGGGGAAGCCCACCACGCCTCAACCTCCTTGATCTGCGACTCGTACAGGGCATCTTCGGCCTCGCCCGCCTTTTGCGACTCGGGAAGCAGCTGGAAGGAGTCGGCGGCGGGGATCGAGGCGGAGAAGGGGTTGCTCGAGGACATGGCAGCGGGAGTCGTCGACAAGGTCCGGACGGCGAGAGCAGAAGGTGAGGCTATTCGCGATGTCGTCGTAGGCGTGAGCTTTAGGGTCGTCACTCGGCGAGGAGCTCGCGTAGCGATTCTGCGCATCATCTTTGATGTCTTGTCTGTGAAAATGCCCGCTCAGCAGCTCTATTGAGAGGAAATGTACAAAAGGCGAAAATAATATAAGAGGCAAGTTTGAACGTATTTGATTTTACCAACGGAAGTAGATCATGTCGTATTTGGACGAACCGGCCGTTACCAATCATGCGCCGAGCGGCTCCGAGTCGGACGAGGTAATAACCTTTTGCAAGCAAGCAAGCAGCACGCACTGACAAAACCAACCCCAAAGCGGGAAAAATGGCAAAAATGGCAAGATCGGGAGCTTTCCCTCAGAAACTACCAAGACCGTAGTAAAGCGGCTGGAAGGAATATTTTGCCGAGGTCATTGGCCAATCCAGAATTGTGTGGGGAGTTTTCTTTCTTTCTCCTCCTCGTCTTCAGCGCGGGGTTGACAACTTTTGGCGGGGGTGATTTGGGGGGGGCTTTCCCGTGCGTGCTAAAAGAATGGCCCGACAGTGAGCAGGCATTACGTCGCCAGCGCCATTAGACCGATGCAGCGGCTTTCCTCGGTTCTTGAAGACAGCGTGTGTGTGGCCTTTCAACGAGAACATGGGATTCTCACTCTACGTCTTCTTGCCGAGCCACCCAATTGGGAACCAAGGACAGGACTGTCGCTGAGGGAGGTTTATCTTGGCTTGATTTTTTTTCCTTTCTTCAAATCTCTCAAACTTTCTTTTTTTCCTCCTGCTCCTCAATTCCCCAGAATCTCCCCCAGTCCTGGTGAGCTACCCCTCCACGATATAATCTCCTAGCATCACCCCATTTGACACTAACACCCCGCAATCAGACCAAAGGAAACTATCACCATGGCCCTCAACTTCAGGCACTCCACAAGGGCATTGGGCTCCTTCAAGGTGAGAAGCCGTATATCGCAAGCTCAGACTTTCGCCGTACATACTGACAAATGAACCATCAATCAGCCCCTTCGCGCCGCTGCCGTCGCCCGCAGCTACTCCACCTCGGAGCCCGACCTCAAGACCACGCTCAAGGAAGTCATCCCCGCCAAGCGCGAGCTCCTCAAAAAGGTCAAGGCCCACGGCAACAAGGTCATCGGCGAGGTCAAGGTCGAAAACACCCTCGGCGGCATGCGCGGCCTCAAGGCTATGGTGTGGGAGGGCAGCGTCCTCGACGCCAACGAGGGCATCCGCTTCCACGGCCGCACCATCAAGGACTGCCAGCGCGAGCTCCCCAAGGGCAAGACGGGCACCGAGATGCTCCCCGAGGCCATGTTCTGGCTCCTCCTCACCGGCCAGGTCCCCTCGACCAACCAGGTCCGCGCCTTTTCCCGCGAGCTGGCCGAAAAGGCCCAGCTGCCGGCCTTTGTGAGCAAGATGCTCGACGACTTCCCCGTCGACCTGCATCCCATGACGCAGTTCGCCATCGCCGTCTCCGCCCTCAACTACGACTCCAAGTTCGCAAAGGCCTACGAAAAGGGCCTCAGCAAGGCCGACTACTGGGAGCCCACCTTTGACGACTCCATCGAGCTGCTGGCCAAGCTGCCCACCATTGCCGCCAAGATCTACCAGAACTCGTACAGGGGCGGCGGCGCCCTGCCTGCCGAGGTTGATCTCGAGCAGGACTGGTCTTATAATTTCGCTGCCATGCTCGGCAAGGCCGGCAAGGAAAACGAAAACTTCCAGGACCTGCTCCGCCTGTACCTCGCTCTGCACGGTGACCACGAGGGCGGCAACGTCTCTGCTCACGCTACTCACCTTGTCGGTTCTGCCCTGTCCGACCCTTTCCTTTCCTACTCGGCCGGTCTCCAGGGTTTGGCTGGTCCCCTCCACGGCCTGGCTGCCCAGGAGGTCCTCCGCTGGATCATCCAGATGAAGGAGAACATCCCCGACGACTACACCGACGACCACGTCCACGACTACCTCTGGTCGACCCTCAACTCCGGCCGCGTCGTTCCCGGCTACGGCCACGCCGTCCTGCGCAAGCCCGACCCCCGCTTCGAGGCCCTCATGGACTACGCCGCCGCCCGTCCCGAGATCGCCAACGACCCCGTCTTCAAGCTCGTCGAGAAGAACAGCCGCATCGCCCCCGAGGTCCTCAAGAAGCACGGCAAGACCAAGAACCCTTACCCCAACGTCGACAGCAGCTCCGGCGTGCTCTTCCACCACTACGGCTTCCACGAGACGCTCTATTACACGGCCACTTTTGGCGTGTCCCGCGGTCTGGGTCCCCTGGCGCAGCTCATCTGGGACAGGGCGCTGGGTCTGCCTATCGAGAGGCCCAAGAGCATCAACCTCGAGGGTCTGCTCAAGCAGGTCGAGGGACAGTAAGAATATTCATGAGTGAGCTATACTTTTTTTTCTCTGTGTGATGATTAAGCTGGATGTTGGGTAAAGAGTTTTATATACCGTCCACGATAGAAATGATATGATGATTGTTTTCTCGCACTCACTTGCAGTCCTGTCTCCGGCACCATGCCAATATTCCAACCTTTCGACCTCCCAATCTGGCAGCCTCTTTCAATTTCACATGCATGCTCAGAGTGAGGATACGTACTTTCACCATCTGGTAAATCCAAGACCGTCCTTCAAAACGGCGACGCTTGCTCTGCCAACCAAATGAGGCATATTAACCCGTATAGGAAGAAGCTCGCCTCCATTGATGGATGATACAAGGCACGGTAAATGCCCGCAAAGCAATACTGCTCCCACCACGCGTATCCCAGTTGCTCACATTAGTCAAAAGAACGACGTAGCTCACCTCCAGGAGTTCTTCTGATATTTTTCTCTCCGGCTTGGACAACAACCACGTGGACATGGGAATTTAAACCATGTAAACGGTTCAAACCAGAGTATAAACCGACCTAACTCAGACGGTATTCCCAAACTACTTGCCCGTTGTGTTTTGTACTTTCGTTTGATGATGATCTCTGCTGCGTGCGGTATGATTGAAGGATAGCGGGTAAATAGGAGACACAAGGTATCCAGAGCCAGCAGCTTTCTCTTTGCTGGGAAGTCATCCTGGTCATGTTGTTATAATTTGTAGGCAGTCGTTGGATAAGCATTCACAAGTTTCAATAGTAACATTGTCCGCGAGCGATACATTATTTTTTATGCAGTTGATTTCGTCCGATATGCTAAGAATCCAGTAATCTATATACGTACATGCCCAAACTCTGAAGAGAAAACAACACGATATGAGACCCACGATATCGTCCTACGTTTTGCACGGACCATTTGCTCTACGCCAACGCCGTAAGAAGCACCCCAAAGTATTGAACAGAACACAGTTCAGGACAGGAAAAGGAGACAGGAAAGGAGGAAGAAAAATTGACGTGATTGCTCCTCTCTCATGCCCCCTTGTACCCAGTGGCACCACCGAATCCGTACCCGCCGGGTCCGGTGCCGAAACCCTGATTGTCGCTGAAGCCTCCAGACAATGAGGAGCCGGGACTTTGCGTCTGCATCCGGTTGGCGCCGTAGATGGACTGGGGACCTGGGGATCCTATGCGAGAATAGCGAGCAGAGTCGCTGCGCATCTGGCTGATTTGTGAAATGGGGCGAACCTGCGGGCTATGAGAGCGGGTGAAGCCGGGGGGAGGCGAGTTAAAGCCAGACGAGTCAGGGCTGCCTGGACTATGGATGTCGTGGTACGAGTCGGAAGGCTTGTGCATTGAGGCTCGCATAGCGGCAGCGCCACCGAGGGCACCAGCCGTGCCAAAGGTCTTTTCATTCTCGAATCCGGGGGAAGAGGGGACGTTGTACGAGTCAGTGGTGGCGAAATTCTTCATCTCTGAAGGCTTGTACTCGGTAGCTTGATCGGAGAAAGAATCAGCATCGATGCCCTTGGCACGGAGCTGCTCAAGCTCTGTGCGCTCTTGCTCGGATCGCTGGAGGGCAGAACGAGCCTCGGTGGCGCCCCTGCGGCGTTGACGAATGCAGTAGAAGATGCCGGCGCCCAACATGACAGCGGCGACGGCGGCACCACCGGCGTAGACGGAAACCTTGGCGGCCTCGGGAAGCTCGTTGAACTTTTGGCCGATGGACTTTTCTTCCTTGGTAACCCCGTTGATGACATCGAGAGCAGTGGAGTTGCCCCTGATGAAGCGTTAGCTTTTGAGTTGAGATTCAATATGAGAGTGGTGAACAAGACTTACTCAACAACCTCGATGCTCTCCATGCTACCAGAATCATCTTTCCAGACAAACTCCTTGCCGGTGCTAAAGTCCTCGACACGAGCCTGCTTGACATACATGTCAAAGGGGCCGTCATCAAAGTTGACTTCACCACCAGCCCACTCACGGGTCCCCTCAGGGAGCCTCGGGTCACCACCAGCCCAGATACCGATACTCATGCGCATGGGAGTCTGAGGGTAGACGTCTGTGCCGTTGTTATCGGTGCCATCACCCTTGGTGACAGTACGGATAAGACTCTCGTCGACCCACCACTCGATCTTTTCCTCTGTCCAGTGGATGGTGTAATTGTGGTAATCGTCGTGAGGACTGACGCCGCCCTCCATGTCGTACCATTCGCCTCTGGAGAAGTCTTCGATACCCTTGCCGAAGTAGTTGGTGGAAGCAGCACTCTTGACGCCAATGAATTCCCAATCAATCTCATCAAGATCGTCGCTTAGCAACATCATGGAGCTGACGATACCCTTGCCAGGGGCGGCCTTGAGAATCATTTCGGCGCGGCCAAAGAAGAAGTAGAACTTGGAACGGATGGTGGGAGAGTCGCCTTGCTTGGCGACGGTGAATTTGGCACCTTTGTCGCTGTCATAGTAGACCGGGCCAACCTTGGTCTCCCAGAGCTGGCCGTTGGGTGTCGAGTTGAAGTACCAAGTCTCTGCGGTACCCAAGGCAGGGTTAGGCTTACAGTCATCACCCTTGTACGGGTTACAGTCCGAGGTGACTTGGGCGGCTATGAGGCCGAGGAGGGCGGCGCCCGCCAGGAGGGGTTTGAAAAGCATGGCGTAGTTTGGCGTACAGAACTTGGAATATGGCGTATCTTGGATTATTCTGGCGTACAATGATCGATAGGTGAGAGTGCCACGCGTCTCGCAGCAAGGGGGGAATGTATCGAATCGTCGAGGCCTGAATGTTCGAGTATTGACAGTGTGAATAAAGGTCGTCGTTTGGTATAAAGATTGGATTAAAAATAGGACAAATATTCGACGGCGATGGTTTGACAATGAATGACTGACAGCTGGTTATCGGAAAGGAGTGGACGAAACAACAGCCGAAGGAAGGTGGGTTAGGAAAAAGGAGGTAAACAAAGCACCGGTCTCAGAGAAACATATGACGATTTTGTCTCTCCGTTGACGATACTATTTACCTCTTGGATTCCCGATGGCCCGAAGATGGATTGGGGAAACGAAAAAAAGAGTGACTGAAGGTTGGGCGAAATGGCAATCTGGAGAATAATCAAGGAGGGAACTGGTTTAGAGATGAACGAAGGAGAGACATTTGGAGATCGAGGCCAGGGCCATTATTCCTTGTCCATGTCCCCCTGTCAGGCAAACTCCACGCAAGCACAAGCCTCAAAACTTGAGTGGACGTTCTTGTCTGCACACCTGCACACCTTGCCCAGCTGTGGCCAAGAGGGTGAAAGAAAACAGGAAGCGATTGATCCACAAAATTTGGTGAGGGTCAGTGTCGAGTTATTCTTTCACCCCCTCCTCCTGAGCGGTACTAAGTACTGAGTACGTACTTGTAGGTACTTCGCTCCGTACATACTCCGGGACGTATCATCACAATCTTAAAGCACAAAGAAAGGTTTGGACTGTTATGATAGGAGTGGGCTTTTTCCAGAAAAGCCGGCTTGTTTTTTTTGCTTTGCCTCTGGGTCGCATCTGTCAAAGATCGCCCCTGCCTTGACAAATGAGAGCAGCCGGTGCCGAGACTTAATCGGCGGCCTTGGCAGGGGAAGAAGAAAGGCGCGTTCTGTTTGTTCCTTCCTTCCTCGACTTCTTCTTTCCTGCCACCACATTGTACGTACCACATTGATTCCACACAGCCTACTTGTACGGTGTAACTGTTATTATTACTACGGGGCAAGCAACCTTTTCGTGTTTTCTCTCCCATGCCGCCTTCCCGCTGTTGCATTGTTCATTTGAAGCAAAAAAAAGGAAAGTTCGGCAAGAACGGACGGCCAGGTCAAGGAACAATTGTCTTGGCGCAATTTCCCTCCTGCAGGACCAAGAGGAGACCAAGCTCCCTTTCCGTCCCCGCTTCTTTAAACTGCTTTCGGGCAAGTCACCAATGCTTAATCGGCCAGCGAAAACGAGCGAGCACAAGTCACGAACGCGAGGTTGTTAGCCAACCACATCTCTCTGCGCGCACCCAAGATTTCGTCTGCTTCTGCACTGCCCTTGGAGCAGGGGGGAAAGAGGGAGGGAGAATGGCCAAGATGCTACTAATAATATATTTAATCTACTTGTGGTACTTGTAGTCCGTGGTAAATGACGATGATAAACGATCGGGAAAAGACGAACGACAACACGGACTGTACTCCGTAAACAACGAATGCATTATTTACGTAGTTGCGTGGATACCAAGTAGGATTCTTTGCGGTTACCCGGCTCGATTACTTCCGAGCGAAGGGGCAGTTGAGACACGATAGGTACATATATGTATGTATGCAGTACGGAGTACGGAGTATGCATGTACGAGCTTTACATGTATCGCCATCGCCGGTTATTAACCCTCCCTTGTGGCAAAGTCTCAGCATTCATCATGCAAAGTCATGTTGTTTACACGGAGTACTCCGTACATGTATGTACAAAATACATCATCTCTCAAAATTTGAGTGGCAAATTCTATCTTGCTGGCTAGTAAATAGTTTCTTGGGCATTCCTTTTTCAGGAAACTGCGGACGGTTCATGCAGGTGATAGAAGAAAAAGAATAATTTTATTGATAGCTGAGCTGTCAACAAGCACGACCTCGTGGAATGGGAGAATAAAACGTCCCTTGCCGACGGGCCGAAAAGTTGTGGTTGGGTCTGGCACGCTCCATGCTCACCGACGGAACGCATCTGCCGATTGGGGACACACATAGGTATTTCACCGTGAGGAAAGAATGCCTTTTAGCTTGGCCAAATTTTGTTACGCTGTGATTTCCAGATTTCATCATGTGTCAACGGTTTATGTGTGAAGGAAAAAAGTTGTAACAAATGGAACCAAATAAAGCAATTCATATCAAAAAAAGGTATCTGATGCTCTCTCTCGCTTATACTCTGTAATCATACAACAATAGAACTCCACTGTAACAAGTAAAAATGGGATCATCAATATTAGGTATAACCTTAAAACACCCTCAAAACACCTGCCATCCAATTACAATCCATGGCCTACCACCAAAATTTGTCAGTACTTGTACGCTGCGTACAACAATGCCACCACCACTTGTCATGTAGTAGAGGGGGAAACATGGTGGAGGGATGATATTTAAAACTTACGTCCAAGGCCCTTGCCGCGCTTCGACAGCTCACCAGCCTGATGCTGCTTAATCTTAGCCCTCCTAGCATCCTCTCTCGCCTCCTCCTCAACCCGTCTCATCTCAGCCCTCGCGTCACGAACAGACATCCTCGCGGCGTCGAGCGCCTGATCAGCCTCCACCTCTGCAGCCTCGGCGCTCATGACCCTCTCCCTGGCAGCCACGACGCTAGGGTCCCAATCGTCGTCCTGCTTGTTGTTGCGACGATGCAACAGGCCACCTCCCTTGGCGCCCTTTCTCAGGGGGCCACCACCACCACCTCCATGGTGACGATGGGAGGATGACCCGCCGGACGAGAGGGACGATACGGATTCGCGGGGGGCGTCAAGGGAGGAGGAGGAGGAGCGGCGGTGGTGATGGAAGAGACCCTTTTTCTGCTTCTTGGGCTCGGCGGCGACGGCCGGGTGGGTGGTTACGGGCTCGCGGTGGATGGGCTGCTCTGGTTCGGGGTGCGATCGGTGGAAGAGGCCGCCGCGCTTCGAGGGGGCACGGCGGGGCTCTGGCTCCGGCTCGGGGGCCGGGGCGGGTTCTTGATGGCGGGAGGCACTGAAGAATGGCATCTTGTTTGTCGTAACTTGGATTAGACTTTGTTGGGGTTTGACAAGTTGATGAATGTTTAGCAAATGACTTTTCTCAAGTATAATTATGATTATTCCAAAATGGTGGAAATGACATGTTGTGATGGACACGGGTTGTGGGCGATGGCCTCCTTTACATATGCAATGGGAAGCAACCCCCATTTTATCAAGTATTGAACATCATCATCATCATCATCATCATCATCATCTCTAAAAAGACCCAAACTAATAATCTTTCAAAAGAGAACAAAGAAGAAGGAAACAGGTATCATCTCCAAAGACGTCACAAATCCTGTTTTTGCACGACTTGCCAGACCCGATGCAGACCAAGATTGTCCTCGTCCGTCCCTTTGTGACGTCAACCCAACCTGTCGCCCAATCAGGGACGACGCCACCGATAAAGAAAGGTGTGTCCAAACGATGCCAGATCAGGGTCTTTTTTTTGCTTCTCAAAAGTAGGGTGTCTTTTTTGGCGATGAGTGATGGCATATCGAGATGCTTCCACCGGGAGCGGGGTTGGGTAAACTGAATAAAGTAATCTGGTCGCTAGATATAACTCGGCCGTTGTGGGAGGGAGAGCTACGAATACATTTTTTCCGATCTAAGCCTAAAGATGCCCAGATATACAAACCAAACAAGGTCAGCAGACGAAGTAATAGTGTTGCCTTTTGACGTCATTTTATCTCGAGCATACTACATAGGTAGTGCACCATGAATACTTGTACCTAAACTTGTCTTTGGGTGGTAGACGGCAAAGGCTTTCCTCCCTTGACGATTTGAACCCAGATTCAGCGAAAACTCGTCTTTGCTTATACATGAGTTGATAAATCGGTAAATAAATACAAACTGACAAGGCTGCGGGCGTCGGCTGCTCTTCATAGAAAAGACGACATCTGTACGGAGTAAATAATTCCTTAGTAGGAATGTTGCACACCGCGTGTGCTCACTCCATACATTTGTTGGTGACATTAAACTCATCACTCCGATCCTACCACTACCTACCACTAGTGTCAGGTGGTCTAAGACACACTCAGTTACTTGGAATTTCTGGCCCAAACGGTCTAGAGAATATTTAGAACAGTTGCTACAGGCGCCAAGATCACTTGTCAGCCTGTAAGACTTGAAATCAATCCTCTCTTATAGTTTCCTCTACAGGACCCTACCTTTTACACTATTCTTGGATGTCCTTCTTGGAGCAAACGTAAGTCGGTGGTCAGCAGTGCCTTTTCACAAGAGGAGTCCACTCGTAGCGGTCGCCTTGTGCCTTAAAGTTCCGTAAATGTTGATTTGTTGAGAACACAGCGATAAACGTCAAATACCTTCCAGTCATATAGTGTCTAACACGGATCACATAGCAGTACCTGTAGGAATGTGGGCTTTCCGACTATCGAGTCGAGCCATGAGTAAACATCACTTTCATTGCCTCGACTTCAAGCTGGAAAGCTAGTGATATCAAATGACATCGCATTAAAGAATACTGTGAAATAGGCGCAGAGGGCTCTGGTAAATGAACGTACAGCAGATAAGACGAGGAAAAAGACCATGTAGAGAAAAGAATAAAACCGCCGGCAGCCGTTGCATTCCGTGACTCGTACTCCCAGAGTCGCGCGAGTCGGTTTTCCCCCCCTAGTCCTCCTGATGAAAGCTTGAAAAAGAATGGGAGAAACAATCCGCAAATGTCTTCCTGAATCAAAATGGCAGTGCATCTTCCCTCCCGACTGCACTGCACTAATGGAATATATACATTGAAATTTGAAAAAAGGCCTGATGCTGATGAAAGGACAAGGCGGCGTGATGCAGAGTCGAGGTTTCGTTGATTCGGTGGTCGGAGAAATGCTACTCGTAGTAGGGTAGAACCAGACATTCGAGGTCGATTCAATCATAAAGTCGGAGATGCTGGTCAAGATCCATGGACGCTTTACATGATGACGCATTTGCTCTCCTCGCGATCTTTCTTGACGCTCAGTGCGACGCGAGCGGCCTCGGTAAACGCCTCGTTGACGCCACGGTTGCGCATGGCCGAGCACTCGAGGTATCGCTGGGCGCCTATGCGGCGAGCCACCTCAAGCCCCTGCTCGTAAGAGATCTGGGGCTTCTTCTCGCGGGGCTGCTCGCCCGTCGGCTCGGGAGCCTCATCCTCGTCCTCGCCAGCTGCCTCACGGAGATCGCACTTGAGCGCGACGAGCACCAGCTTGACGCCAGGGCAGTTGTCGGCAATCTCGCCAACCCACTTCGACTCGACGTTTTCCAAAGAGTCCTTGCTGTCGACGGAGAAGCAGAGCATGATCAGGTCGGTGTCGTCTGAAATTCGTCAGTATACATCAGCTGGTTAAAAGATTCCAAGGAGCAATTACCGTATGATAGTGATCGTAAGCGGTCGAATTCCTCCTGGCCAGCAGTATCCCATAGCGATAGCTCAATGTGAACGTTGTCGACGAAGATATCTGTCTACGTGTTAAAAACTGGGGACACACCGGACCATGCTTGGGACCGCGCTTCGTACCATGAACATAATTCTCAAATACTGTAGGCTCGTAGACAGTGGGAAAGTAGCTATTTCATCATGTCAGTACTTTGCCAAGCCAAGAAGCATGCATCAAACTGACCCTCTCGTAAAGACATTGAGCAGCGAAGTCTTTCCGCTAGCACCATCACCTCTGTTCCCCCGTCAGCCAACAACCCAAGTTGAACACCTATCCCCTAACAAACGCACAGCAGTACCAGCTTGCGCTGGACATTCTTGGATCCTCCACACAGAGCAGACATTATCGCTGTTCGGTAGATGTAGGTATTAACGCGTCAAATTCGTCCGGTCGAGTCCACGATAGGAGTCGGGTTTCGAGTCCGTCTCCTGGGTTATCGGGGGCCTATAGTATGGGCGCGAGCGAATCAAAGTCCGGGCAACGACCAATAGTGCTGCTAGTCGACGTGGCACTTATCAGTACCTCGGCGGTGATTGTAAATACGGATGTCAAGATTGACGCTTTCGTCCCTTGAGAAAGGCTAAGCCACCGTCTCACCACTCAGGATTGATGATGCGTGACCGTGATTGAGGATGAAAAAGAATTAGAGGAGATGCGGACGTGATCGAGTAGCTCTATCAATGCGCGTCGGGCGAGTGTGCGTCTAGAAAGGGTGAAGAAGAAGAAAAGCAGGTTTCGGGGTCGAGGACGTCGAAAACGAAGAAGTTGGTTCGCTAAGGTAGTAGAGGTTGCAGGAGGTGGTTTTGGAAATGAGTCTGGATTTCAAACCCAACTTGGAGACGCTACGTTAGGATTGCCAAGTCAGGGACGGCTTCCCATTGGCTCAGGGACCGGGTCTACAGCAGGGGTGCGCTAGCGAGGTGCCGCTGAGGACGCAACTTTGAGGGGTTCGCCCGCCCGCCCGCGATCTCAGCGGGCTTCCAGCGCACTGACTGCCCGCCAGACGTCCACGGCGACGAGCAACTCCCGATCTCCTGACAAGCCACCCTACAATGTAATAAAGTCTTTTGTCTGACAACAACCTGCTCTCTCCGTTTCGTTCCGCGGCCACACACACAACGTCGTACGACAATCCTCTGTAGTACGTGATGGCCTCAATGCAATGCTACCCCAACTCTAGCTACTTCCGACGTCGCCTTGCATATTCGTACTTCTTCAGCAGGTTTAGTGTGTCTGGATATCCACCAGGTCATCTACCGTCCACCAAGTTCCGATCTGCAAACATGCCAAGGCAGCCAAAGTCTACTAGATAGACTTTTCTACTAACAACGAAAATTTCGACATCGGATCGTTTCCGTCCTGCGCACGGGTTCTTTGTGAGGTTCTCGACTTGTGTGGGAAAAGCAAATGTTCGCCATCATTCGTATCTATTGGAATATCCTTGAACGCCAATGCACCGCATTATATAGTATATAAAGATTAATTGTTTCAATCATCGTCTCTCTGCAATCCCCTTCCCCGCCCCATGCGTGCCGACATGTCAAGTTCACCGGCCTTCTTGTGCAGACCATTCACAAAGCCACGGTCTCCCCCGCGCTCTCTGCCGCGATCATCGGCCTCCCTTCTCAGCCGTTCCTGTTCCTCCAATGCCGAGAGACGCTGCACGCGATCCTTGTCCAAATCCGTGGCGGCAGATTGCATCTCAGCCAACTTGCGTGCGCGCTCAGCCTCTCTATCAGCATCTCCTCCTCCGGCGTGCCTTTGCGGCTGGGCCGGCCCGTTATTGTGACGAGGCCGAAAGTTATTGTCACGCCGGCCATCAGACCTCGACTCGCGGCCGTGGTCATTCTGCCTGTGGCGTGGACGCTCACGGGATCGATCTCGATCATCGTCTCGCCGTCTCCGGTCTTCCCGATGGCTATCGTGCCGCGACCGACCGGAGTCTCTCCTCTCGAAATCCCTATCATCATCGTGCCGACGGCGCTGGCTCCGATCTTCTTCGGAGCCATCCCTCCTCTTGTGCGAGTCGCGCTCTGTAGAGTAGTCCCGTCGTCTCCTCTTGTGCCTCCCCTCGTCATCGGAAACATCGCGTCGTGGGCTTCGTGACCTTGAGTGATCTCTTCTCCGGCGATGCCTTCTCTCATCATCCGACTCGTCGCTGCGATGGTGATGACGCCTTCTGCGTCGCTCGTCTCTTCGCTTGGACTTGTCTTCCTTCTGCTTGTCCTCGATGCCCATAGATGACAGTAGTTGCCGTCGCTTGATGGGATCGTTCATCATCGCATCGTAGGCAGCTTGCTCCTGTCGCTTGATGGCGAGCAGAGGGTCGTCGCGGATCTTGGCGGCTGTATCGCGTGCGCTGTTGGCGTTCTGAAGGGCCATGAAACTCTCTTGCCCGGCTCCCTTCTCCAACTTCTTGTGCTCCGTCCCCTTGATCAAGTTGTCGATGCGTCGCTTGCCGAGCAGATAGGATTCTGTCTCCTCGGATGTGCCAGCCTGCCCGTCGGTGGGCCCTTGGTACATCCAGTCGACTCTGTCCACGCGCTTCTTGCCGCCCGCCGCTTCCAGCTGACGTTGAAGCTCCTCCTTTGCGCGCTCCTCCTTGATTTCATCGAGGCGCTGTTGGGTGCGCTTGCGCTCGGCCAGAGCTTTTTGCTCTTCATCGTAGACGGCCGCCTGGTTGCGCTGCAGCCCAGGGTGAAAGGATTTCTTGAGGTTGAGATTGCCGCCACCCATGATTGTGGTTATGTAGGTTGGCTAATGGGATGGCGAAGTGTTGTGAAAGTTGCAGAGATGTGAGATTGAGCAAGTGTGGCGACGGGCCTTTGATTGCCAAAACTTCCCAGCCTCGCGCCCCACTCCGACCGAATGCCGGCCTTACATCTCGGTGTCTTACCCTACGTTCAAGATGTATAATGCGGTTGAATTGAAGCCGCCTATTTTTAGGGAATTAATAGACTTTAGCTGATAGTAGGATGCTCTTAAATATATCATAATTTGTTCAATGTTTGTGAATGAAGATTCACATAATCCTACATGCCCTGATATCGATACCTATTATTCAGTTTTGGATAAAATGCAGCATATCCAAGTCTCACAGATGAGTGCATGTCAACGTATGACTTAGCATGATAGATCACATTTAAGTATATAAAAGCATCAGATTGGCATTTCATCATGAATTTTTCTGTTGTACAAAGGGTTACATATGCCCGTTCAAGTCCAGTCGAGAACTGTAGCTTTGATATTGTTACATGTCGTTTTAAGCATCCAATATACCCTTGCCATATGAACGCCGTCCTTCCGAACTATTTTACCAGCTCGCCCTCTTAACACCAGGAATGTTGCCCGCCATTGATTGCATACGGAAGTTGTACTGCGATTCGTCGTTAGTCTCTCGGTTCTCTGACCACCATGCCCGGGCCTCGCCTACTCTTGTCATCTTGAAGTCACGGAGGACACCTCGCGCCTGGCCTCCCATGATGCATCGGTTGCGAATCTGCGTCGGGCGGGTGTAGCAGTGCATTTGGGATAGCTGCAGTTGGGCTTCGGCGCGGACTCGGGGGGGAAGGGTTGTGTTGCGGATCATGTAGCGAAGCGCTTGCCTGTGAGACGCAGAATCAGCACTGAATATTTGATACGTAGGATATGCCAAGACGGGGGCCATTGAAGAAGGTCTCTTCCCCGTTCGCTAAACAAGAGGTCTTGCGGGCGAGGTTGAAGACGAGGGATGTTGCTCGTACCTTTCAGGCTCAAACTCCTCAAACACCTTGCGTTTGGTGTGGTCGCGGATCGTCCTGGGCTTGACGAAGCAGCCCAGGTCGAGCTTCTTGGCTCGGAACATGGACATGTTGACGGTGTTTGCGCGGCGTCGGAATCCTGGACGTCACAATCACATCCCACGCTCATGGAAGCGATTCGGATATTGGAGCTTTTCTTCCAAGGCCGACGTTCTACCGTCCTCACAAATGCACTAGCCACAGAGGGATAGAAGACGGGGGAATCAAGCCACACATAATCTAACACTAGCCACAGTAGCACATGGGCCGTAAGACGGCAGATGATCTCTTAGTAAGTCGGCCAAAAAGCCCACAGAAAAGAAGCATACGGAGTAACTCTGATTATATCCAAACTTACTCGTGAAACTTGTTCTGCCGCCCAACTAAATCACATGCGTGCAATATCTTGCAAGATCCCCGCCGCTCATGTACATAATCGCACGACTTTTCATTGGCAACTACTAATAGAAACGCCTGTTGGTGGCTTACACCCAACACCATTTCACCGTCAAACTAAAGCTCATGTCCATAATGCACTATGACGATGGGTCCCGTCTGCGGCGATCCTTTCTGGAAGGAGTATCACCAGCTGCCTCAGATTCACAGGTCGCGGTGGGTGTGCCGCGCAAGGGACCACGTCAATTGTTGGCCCCCTGGATGAGCGACTGCACGAGTCCCAGATAATAAGATGGGTGGTATAAGGAAACAGCTGCCCACATTTCCGTCGAGTTCTAGTTCTTACACTTTTACGAACTTACTTGCCCTGTAACAAACCTCTCACGATCCTTGCATTCTACATTTACTATACACACAGACAACACCATACCAGACACAGCAGACACAGCAGACACAATGGGCAACTCAAGTTCGACTCAATTCATTGAGATGCCCGAGGACTTCCAGCTCCCCCGGCAATTCTCGGTCTGGTACAAAACGTCGGTGGTTCACATCACGCTCGACATCGGCGTGGAAAAGGGCAACCCCTTCGCCGTCGCCCACTTCCCTGGCGGCTGGTACGGCGAGCTTCACCTCTGCGCAGGGACGACGCGCGACGCGCCCCGACTGGCCAAGGTTTACACGACGAGCATCCTGGGATCGAACGCGGCCGTCACCTTGGCGGGCGGGAAGACGGAGGAGCTGCGCGCCCTGGGCCGTTTCGTGACCGAGGGCTACTCCTTCTCGTGCGCCTGCGGGCCCGATAAGCAGCCCCAGCAGTTCACGTGGATGAAGGCGGACAAGTCGCAGATTGCGGCCGTCAGCTCTGCGACGAGCGGGGGGTTCAAGCTGGTGCGAGGCTCGGGCGACAACGCAAACGACGTCGTGGCCGTGTGGACGTCGACAAAGTTCTCGTCGCTCACCAAGTCGGGCGACTTTGAGTTTGTAGGCGCCGGGGCCACGGGCGAGCTGGGGTCCGAGTTTGCCATCATGGCCGTCTGCGCCGTCCTCAAGATCTACCAGAACCGCAATGCTGCCTGGCTTGGCACCTCTACTGGCAGCTCTTCAGTTGCTGCTGTATCTTAGTAGTTTTACGAGATGGGGGAAATGTTAAACATACGGATCATGGGCTTCTACCAATCATACCACCATGTTCGTTAAGTAACATTGCTTTCCTTTGATGGAGCAGATTGGGAGGGAAATGAGGCAATTTGAATTGGAACATGTTATTTGATAATCGCAAGCGTTTGAAACATACAATGCAATGGGTATCATCATGGTATGCATTTGAAAAATCTATCTATACTGACATATTGATGGATGTGATGATTACCTACATCGTGATATGTGTCGCATCATCATAGGTTATTTTACGGCATAAAACGACAGTTGAGATGCGGGGATATCGGGCCGCCCTCCCGCCGTCAACGTCCTTCTGACGTCGAACCTCCACTGCCTTCCATCACATCACTTTCGATTTCCTACAATGCACAGATTGTAGATGAGCTGTGATAGCTCATCATTAACGTGCCACTGCAACTTATCGAGCCCTCGAGGCATCGGCGAATTCGAATATGGCCTCGGATCCTACCAAGGAAGGTCTCCTCAATGTCAACCAAGATCAACCTCGTGATTCTTTCGACTCCGACATTGATACGATTCCCTTTCTCGAGGATGAAAAACCAAAGAAACAAAGCCTTGTCAAAAGACTATGGCCGAAATCACCATGTGCTCGTGTCACTCTAATCATTGCTGCTGTCTGCATCGTCTTGTTCTCTGCTAGGGCCTGTTTGGATACAAGAAGTACAAGGAAGAGCCCCCATATGGCCAATCGCCTCCCTGGTACCCGAGTCCCAAAGGTGGCACACTTAAGCAATGGGCGGATAGCTATGAAAAGGCTGCCAAGATGGTCTCCAAGATGACGCTGCCAGAAAAGGTCAACGTCACGACAGGCACTGGCTGGGGGATGGGGTTGGCAGTTGGGAACACGGGGCCTGCTGCTCATGTCGGCTTCCCTGGATTGGCCCTACAAGACGGTCCTTTGGGCATTAGAAAGGCCGATAACATCACTGCCTTTCCCGCTGGCATCACTGTCGGAGCCACGTGGAACAAGGAGTTGATGTACAAGCGTGGCGAGGCTCATGCCCTGGAGGCTATTGGGAAAGGAATTCACGTTCTCTTGGGCCCTTGTATCGGCCCGCTTGGCCGCATGCCTGCTGGAGGTCGAAACTGGGAAGGCTTTGGTTCGGACCCGTATCTCCAAGGCATCGCAGGGGCCCGGACGATTGCCGGTATTCAAGACCAGGGCGTCATGGCCACCATCAAGCACTTTGTTGGCAACGAACAGGAGCACTACAGACAACCCTGGGAATGGGGCCTACCTCATGCCATCTCTTCCAACATCGATGACCGTGCTATGCACGAGATATACGCTTGGCCATTTGCTGACGCTGTCAGAGCAGGCGTGGCGAGCGTCATGTGCTCCTACAACATGGTCAACAACTCGTACGCCTGCAGCAACTCGAAGCTCCTCAACGGTATTTTAAAGGACGAGATGGGCTTCCAAGGGTTTGTCATGTCTGACTGGCTCGCCCAACGCTCTGGTGTTGCAAGCGCACTCGCCGGACTCGACATGTCGATGCCAGGTGATGGATTGCGCTGGGCCAACGGCGACTCTCTATGGGGACCTCACCTGTCACGAGCCCTTCTCAATGAGTCGCTGCCCGTGGAGAGGTTGAATGACATGGTCACTCGTGTAGTGGCGGCTTGGTACCAGTTGGGCCAGGACAGCGACGAGCGTTTTGATTTTGACGGCCCCAACTTTTCTTCTTTTAGCAACAAGAAGATGGGGGTGATGGCACCCGAGAGCCCTTCTGATCAAGAGGTGGTCGAGGTCAACAAATTCGTCGACGTGCAGAGTAATCATAACGAGATTGCCCGAGCCGTGGCTACTGAAGGCATCGTCCTTCTCAAGAATGATGGTATATTGCCTTTGAGTCACGATGGCAAGACGAGCAATGTCGGGGGTGTAAAAAAAGAGGGCAAGCTGCGGGTTGGAATCTTTGGTGAAGATGCTGGTCCCGGAAAGGGGCCCAATCACTGTGAAGATAGACGCTGCAATGAGGGCACCTTGGGCTCTGGCTGGGGAAGCGGTGCAGTGGAATTCCCTTTTCTCGTGACCCCTGCTGAGGCCATTCGCGAAGCGTTCGCAGAGGGAAAGGTCGAGGTGGCTGAATTCCTCGATAACTCATTACGCCACGCCGAGCACCCCCAAGACCTTGAGGAGCAAGATATGTGCATCGTCTTTGCCAACTCTGATGCTGGCGAGGGCTTCATTTCTTGGGAAAAGGCGGCCGGAGACCGCAATGACCTGAACCTACAGAAAGGGGGAGACGATCTCATCGTCGAGGTTGCGACACACTGCGGCGGGGGCTCCGGGTCAACCATTGTAGTCATTCATGCCGTCGGACCTGTCGTGGTGGAGAAGTGGGCTGACCTTGGCGGCGTCAAGGCGATCCTCCACGCCCATCTCCCAGGCGAGGAGAGCGGAAATGCCTTGGCGAGGGTCCTGTTTGGGGACGACGGCCCAAGCGGCAGGCTGCCGTACACGATTGGGAAGTCACTGGATGATTACGGCCCTGGTGGGCAGATTCATTACACGCCAAACGGAGTTGTTCCTCAGCAGGATTTTGAAGAAGGGCTGTACATTGACTACCGCTATTTTGACAAGCACGATATCGAGCCACGGTACGAGTTTGGTTTCGGTCTGTCGTATACGTCGTTTGAGTACGGTGAAATCAAGGTTGCTGAGCTCAAACCAAAGTCGAGTTTACCGGCAAAGCGGCCGGATGCATCAGCTACGCCACCGTCATACAGCAAGGAGATTCCATCAATCGAAGAGGCAATCTTCCCCAGGGAGATTCGTCGCCTGAAGAAGTACATCTATCCCTACATCGAGTTCGGGGAAGAGATCAAAAAGGGAACATACCCCTATCCCGACGGTTACGAAGAGCAGGCGCCGCTGTCAGAGGCCGGCGGCGGCGAGGGTGGCAATCCCGACCTATGGGTGACGCACGTCAACGTGAGCGTCACGGTCAAGAACGTTGGGCCAGTAGCTGCCTTTGCGGTCCCTCAGCTTTACCTTTCGTACCCCGAGTCCAGCAAAGTAGACTTCCCGGTGCGAGTCCTCAGGGGCTTTGAAAAGGTCTACTTGACACAAGGTGAGGCGCGGACTGTGGAATTCGAGCTTACGAGGAGAGACTTGAGCTACTGGGACGTGGAGAGGCAGAATTGGGTCATGCTTGAGGAGGGGAAATTCGCCTTTGCCGTGGGTGAGAGCTCGAGGGATCTCAAAGTCAGCGCTACGTGGTGATTGGAGATGTGCGTCTTGTATAGGAATATATTAGCCGGACTTCCATGTATCTTTGTACTGTCGATTAGCCGTCTCAGTGGCGCTTGTGCTGTGTGCATACAACACTTGAGTGGTATTATGAGGAGGCCCCTTCATCTCGGTAATGCGATGCAACCCTAAGCTGAGCTGGGCCTGGCACGTTGCATCGGGATGACACGGCGGGGAAACGTGGGGAGAGTGAGAGGGAAGTGCCGGATTGGTGGGATGACGAGAAGGAGCTAGGATGGCTTTCACCGCGGCTTTATGGGAAGATTGACGTTTCATCATCTGATATCGGAGGGGGAAATTCATGTATGCATGTCTTGTGCTATAGAAGTACAAGTATCAAGGGAACATGGGGAGAATATACTTCTAGAAATATGTGTTGTGTGTAAAAGGAAACATTCACGATGTAGATGGATGCTATTCTAGGTAATAGAACGGTCATGTTGACCATCTGATGACCCGGAACGAAGCGTGGAGTGGAGAGACAACACACATACACATACACACAACGTTCGGGAGATGATCAGGGACTCTAATGAATAGACTAATAAACCCGATTTAACATCTAGGCAAGATCCGATGCCTGGCGTAGGTAGATTGTTTTCTGAAAGACAAGGTCCGTTCTGCCAATCTTTCGGAGAAAAAGCCCGGTGTTGGTGGAGGAGATTGAAACAGTATGGGGAATGACCATTCATGGCCTAGGACAATTCTAGTATCGTCTATCGTTAGAAGAGAGGGGAGGAGGTAGTAATGAGAAAAATACATGGAATTTTCAAAAAAAAACTCGCGTATTTTGCAACTCTGGGCGTTTTGATCTAGAAGAGGAAGGAAGAATAAGAAAACCAAGTCCTTGGTACGGAGCAGACAATGCTCTGTTTCTTTAGCGAGAAGCATCGTTCTGTTTAGGGAATTTGATTGACGTTTTGCAGGAAACGGGGCTAAACCTGAAGCGCGTTTGACGAGGGGGGAGAGGACTTGGCGTTGGTTTCAATAAATTCCGGTTACAGCTATTACAGCTTGGCAGGTTTCTAAAAAAAAAAAAAAAAAAAAGAAGAAGAAGAAGAAAAGAAAAAGATGATGGTTTCCACAGTAAGAGAGGCAAGGCAGACTCATGTATGTCGTGCGCCCACTCCTAGATTTATTTAGAACTTGTTTCTAAGCCACAGCCTTGCGCCTCGCGTCAATAGCTAGCCCGAACAAGTCCAACATCAGATTCGAATCCTTTATAATTAGACATGTAGTTGCATGAACAGCACTTGCGGTGATTACCCGTAAGCCGAGGCTTGGTTTTAGTTGTAGGTACCCCGTACTGCATGGCTCGGGGCTTTAGATCGTAAACAAGCCAATCTCGGCAAGGCTTCCCACGCTTATCCTGGAACAAGCAGCTGGAAATCTTTTCAACCTTCCGCATTCTGCTCTCACTGACAAGGGGTGTTTTCTTGGGAAAGACAGAAAGAAAAAAGTAAATTCCCCTTGGCGAGGGGGGGACATGGGAGCTGAAAGGACCGACTTGCGACGGGCCAGGTGGTTACATTTCAGGATGATTGCCTGATTTACGCCCATGGACGATTTCGGGATAGCTTCATGTTTTGCGTGAAGGATGCTGATGCTAATGCTGATGCTGCTTTTCTGTACAAGTAGGTTGAGGGGAAACGAGATGGGGGGATGGATATAAAGATGCTGATGGTCGCCTCCCTCTGGTTTTCTTTCTGTCGATCCATCCTCATATCAAGAGCCATCTCTCCTCTCCTCTCTTCCTCTATTCAACTACTACACTTTCATAACGTAGACCAACCAGTTCCAACATGGTCCGTCTCGTCGCCTCGGCCGCGGCCGCTGCAGCCCTCATCTCTACCGCCAATGGCAACCCCGTATCCCGCGACGCCACCCCTTCGCAGCTCCTAGGCTTCGACTCCTCAGCCGTCCGCATCATGAAGTCCCCCAACGACGTGATCCCCTCAATCACAGTCCTCGACAACCCAGGATCCAACCTCAACGCCACCTCCGCCCAAGCCCTAGTCCTGGACGATTCTGTCTCAAAGCGCTTCATCAACGGCGCCGACGACAGGTACCAGTACACGGACGACAACTACCCCTTCCGGTCCGTAGGCAAGCTCTACTGGGGCAACGGCGTCTTCTGCTCCGGAGCGCTAGTCGGACCCCGCCACATCCTGACGGCAAAGCACTGCGTCGTCGACGGCGAGACGGGCACCTTCGCACCAGGGTTCGACAACGGGGCACGCTTCGGCGAGGCGGTCGTCACCGACATACTCACTTCGGGCTTCGAGTGGGGTGACCCCTGCGGGTGGAAGGGAGACTGGGCCGTCATGGTGCTCGACCAGAGGTTGGGCGACGACCTGGGCTACTTTGGCGTCAAGCTGCCCGACGCCGGGCTCCAGGACCAGCCCATCTTCGAGCACGTCGGGTACCCGGGGGACCTGGAGAACGGGAACAGGCCTTTCCGCACGCCGGGGAATACCGTGCAGTCGTTTCGTCCCTGGGACTGCGACGCCACGGGTCCGTTTTACACCGACACGGACTGCATGGGCGGGCAGTCTGGCGGTCCTCACTGGGAGAATACCGGCGACGGACCCATGATTTGGGGTACGCTCGCCGTCACGTTTGATGGTGGTAATGGCGTTGCCTGGTCCGGCTGGGGATCCGGCAACGAGATGCTCGACGCCGTTCTCCGCATGAGGAACGACTTTCCTTGAAATGCTTGTAGAGATTGTTTTGCGAGGGAGATTTGGAAAATGTTGGATCATGTAGGGATGATGATGATTTTTCCCAAGACGGCAACATCAACTTTGTATATATTTGTTTCCGGTCTTGGGGCATCGTGCATCTGACGCCAAATTGATGTATATGACGACTCGCATGTATATAGCAAACCTGGTCCCCGTGGTTTCAGCTGTAGGGACTGGCTTCACTTCTGAGTCATGAGAATTGAAATGAATACTTAGCCTTCACATACCTTTCTCTATAAGTGATCTTCTCCAATGGTGCTTATGCCGTGTATATCTCGCCGATAAGTGACTAAAACACTGACCCGACAGCAGCGTTCGATTGGATGAGTTGAATTTGAATGAAAGCAACAACGGTGGAAGCAAAACTTGCATCCTGTGGATTCTCATCTTTCTTTTCTGCCGATTTTAGTACACATATCTAAAGGACAAATTCTCCTTATCCGTGAGATCCTGAAAAGCCCGCGTCAGGTCCTCGTCCCTGGCCTCGGCCACGCCATCCGCCGCCATCTTGTCCCTTTTCCTGTTCTGAGCCTTAAGGTAGAACCGGAGGAAAACAATGGAGCCGACGAGCACCACGTAACAGCCGAGATGAGTGGCAAAGGCGATGAAATATCTCGGGCTGTCCCACGAAAGAAACACCTGAGGTCCTGCAGAAAGAGCCGTTGTTAGTCGTGCCATGTTCAATAGCGAGAGGGAGATGAGATGTAAGAGCGTAAATACCAATCGCGTTTCCAGCCGCCCAGATGATAAAGTTGGAAGCGACGACGACAGTCTTCTTGGTCTGGCCGGCAATGTTTCGCGAGACCATGGCCAGGTTGAGCGTCTGGGCGGACCAGAAGGATAGGGTGATGTAGTAGCAGATGAGCAGACCGACGTGCTGAGAAAAGGTCTCGTTGGGGATCGTCATCAAGAGGATGGTGCCGACGAAGGAGCTGGAAAGATGTCTCTAGGTCAGCTCACTTGAATCTATTGTTTCTTCCCCTTTCTTTTCCTTTTCTTCTCCCCCTTCCATGCTTAATGGAAAGACGCTGCTTGATTGGGACTCACGGAATGCAAAAACCGAGCATGACCAACAAGTTCTGGTTCGTCTTCTTGACGATCCACACGGAGCTCATGAGGACAATGATGATGTAGAAGCCGAGCACCATGGCCAGCAGCTGCGTCTCGAGCGTGGTGAATCCAAAGCCCTTGATGACGACGTTGGCAAAGGCCCCGAGGCCTGACGTCGGCAGCGTGGTGCAGAGTGCGACGAGGCCGTAACCCCACGTCTGGGGGTCCCCGAGCCCTTCCCAAACCTGGTACATCTTGAACCGGCGGTTCTGCATGCCCGTCTGGTTGTCGCGCACGCGCTCCACCATCTCGCGCTTCTCCTCCTCGGTGAAGCACCTGGCGCGCATGGGCGAGTCGGGCATCCAGAACCAGACGAAGAGGCCAAAGACGACGGAGATGGTGCCGTACGAGACGAACAGCCACTGCCACCCGGACAGGGGGCCGGCCTTGATGAGGGAGAAGCAGTAGGCTAGGAGACCGCCTACAATCTGCTGCGTGCCGTTCATCATGTACCTATAAGAGGGAGTAAACAACAATGTCGGTAGGAGATTGGAAATATCGAGGAACCTTTACCAGTAGGTGACGCGGGCAGCCTGCTCCTCGCGACGGTACCACATGGCAGACAGAATGACAAACGCGGGCTGGCACGCAGATTCAAAGATGCCGAGCAGGGTGCGCACGACGACGAGGCTCTCAAAGTCCTTGCAGACGGCGTGGCAGGCCAGGACGGCGCCCCATGCGATGATGCTGAAGGAGAGGTACTTGGCGATGGGGACCCGGGCGATGATGTAGTTTTGCGGGTATTCGACGACGAGGATGGCGATGTAAATACACGTCGTGAGCCATGGGAACTTGTTATTTTCCATCAACACATGCCTCTTTCTTTCTTCCATCCACAACGAAGTACTTGTTGTTGCTGTTGTGCGCTCAAGAAAAACTCACCTTCGAGCTGGGTGAACCATCCGGATTCGCAAGCCCCGTATCCTCCAACAAGCCCATGATGGCGGCAAAGGACAGGGTCCCCTTGTCGATGGCCTGGAGGAAGTAGGTGAGAACCATGACGGACAGGACGCGCCTGTCAATCTTCCTCCGCAGCTCGAGGCTGCGACCCGGCGAGATGTCGATGCGGGCGTCGGACGCGTACTTGGCCACCTCGCTGTCGACCTTGTCCGGGTCCGTGCCGGGCACCCTCTTCTCGACGTCTGTCGATGTTCGCGCCAGCTCGCCGTCGATGGAGTTTTTGCCCCCTTGCGGCGGAGGGGCGACGAGCTCTGGGTCGCCGACTTCTGTCGAGGCCATTGCTGCTCTTGATGTCGAGTTTCTCTATGCTTTGTGTGTCCGTGTGTGTTTGCAAGGTGGTTCAGCAAGGGTTACAGTAGCTGGCTATTGCTGGCGACTGGGGGTGAGTATGATGGCTTTACATGAGAGAAACAGATGGATGCGACCTCATCGGTGACATGTCACTCTTAAAGACCATTACAATCCACCACAATCCACCACAATCTTCCGCAAGTAGGTATAATTGCGCATTTGTACATATTCACCCCGGAGGCGTGGTCAACACCGCAGGGTCCATCAGGCTGCGGCGGACGGACTGCATCCCCTGTAGCATTTACCATGATAGTCTTGTGGCGAATACACAATTCGGGTCTAGATCTGTTCTCGCTCTTGACTTATGCCGAGTAAGCACCCCTCCTCGTCGGAGTAATATCTGACGAGCACCACAAGAAGAACAAGCGGGGGCGGGGTCAAGGAAAGCTGGGGGAAGCGAGTTCTGGAGTCCGGAGAACAGATCAAGTCGCATTATTCCCCCGCGAAACCATGATTCAACCGTGTCATTTGATTGCTTCGCGTATAGCCTTCCCTGGGGGTAGCGGGCAATGCGGAGTGTGGGGAATGCTGTCGAGGTTAAGACTGAGGGGGAAGGACATGATCAGGGATAGTGCTGACCCGAACGCCCGATCTTTTCCCACCACTTAGATGGTGAGAAGGCCTTTCTCCAAATTGTCAACCCCAATGATTGTACTGCATCCTCGGCTGCGCTTGGTCCGGTGTGTAGATTGAAAATGACGGAATGAGGGGAACCCGTATGGCAATTTTCTTTTGATGATGCGCAACAATTGAAAGGAAAAAATCTTCTTGCCCAACATCAATGCCTTTTCCTTTCCATTGCAGTGACTAGATCGTCAGTCGAATTCGCTTCAAGATGCCGACTCACGTTCACGGCATCGCGGCTCAAGATGTCCACGGCCGGATCCAGCTACTGATCCATGAGCTTGTAAATATCAAGGACATGACGGGGCAGTTCCTGCTGAAGCTCGACGATGGCCGCATCATCGACACAAAGGGGTGGAACGATTGGGAGTGGACACATGGAATTGGCCTATACGGCATCTGGAAGTACTACGAGATGACAGGCGATCTTCGGTGGCGCGAGATTATCGAGGACTGGTTCCAGGCCCGGTTCAAGGAGGGCCACAAGGGAAAGAACATCAACACCATGGCCGTCTTCTTGACCCTCGCGTACCTGTATGAGGATACGGGCAACCAGGCATACCTGCCGTGGCTCGATAGCTGGGCCGAGTGGGCGTATTATGACCTGCCGAGGACCAAGCACGGCGGCATGCAGCACATTACCTATCTCGAGGTCAACGAGGAGCAGCTCTGGGACGACACGCTCATGATGACGGTCCTGCCCCTGGCCAAAATTGGCCTGCTCCTCAACCGTCCGCATTACGTCGAGGAGGCCAAGAAGCAGTTCCTGCTACACATCAAGTACCTCTTCGATCCCAGGTCCGGGCTCTTCTTCCACGGCTGGACCTTTAAAGAAGGGGGCCACAACTTTGCCGACGCCCGATGGGCAAGAGGCAACAGCTGGGTGACCATTGTCATCCCCGAGTTCATCGAGCTCCTCGGCCTCGAGCAAGGGCATGCGCTCAGGCACCATCTCGTCAGCACCTTGGTCAGCCAAGCCGAGGCGCTCAAGCCGCTGCAGACGCCGTCGGGGCTCTGGAGGACGCTGCTCGACGTGCCGGAAGAAGAGGGGTCGTACGTCGAGTCGAGCGCGACGGCGGGGTTCGCGTACGGCCTGCTCAAGGCGGAGAGGAAGAAGTACATTGGCAAGGAGCACGCCGACACGGCCGTAAAAGCGGTGCAAGCGGTCCTGGACAACATCAGCGAGGACGGGGAGCTGCTGAATACGTCTTTCGGGACGGGCATGGGTCACGATTTGAAGCATTACAAGGACATTCCGCGGACGAGTATGCCGTATGGGCAGGCCATGGCCGTCATGGCTCTGGTGGAGTTTTTGAGGCGATATATTTAGATGATAGGTGTAGACGAGAAAAAGAAAAAAAAATCACGAATTGCATGAAACGGACCAATCTGAAATAAACCGATCGAGATAAAAAGGGACATGACTGAGCGAGTGAGATGGAAAGCTTCCCTTGCCTACCCGAGAGCGGCACGTGCCGAGTTCGGCTTAAGCAGGTACCTAAACCTAAACGCGCTAAATTGGCTTTGTCTCAGTGACGTCGTCCACTGCCATCCCACCCGATCTGACCAGTCACTCTCGCTTTTAATTCGCTTCTTCCTTTTTTTCGAGAACCGCCGCATTACCTTTTCGCGCCTCCATTCCAATTGCCCAATTCTTCGCCATAGTTTCCCCTGCCATCTCTTGGGGACAAGCTCACGGCAATGCTTCGAGCGACGCGCGCTACAGTACATCATACTTCCATTCTTGTCGTTTCCCGTCTACGACTTGGCCGAGGGTAGTCACCCGGTCTGCCTCGTTCGATTTCAAGGCGACATTGAATACACCGAACCGGACATCGGAGAAGGTCACAAACGGAAAGTAACGGAGTAAGCAATAGACCGTCATAGAAGAACAATAAAGAATAAGACGTCGCGGCCATGTCTCGTCCTACGCACCGCCTCGCTCCTGCCACGTCGAGGACTACATCGTCTGGGTCATTCCACGCTGGCGCCCCGATCCCCACGCTTGCAGCAATGATGAGAAGACAATCGACGTACCGATACCAGACCTTCCCGACTCAACCACCCAAGACACCGCTCGAGCAACCGGTTCCCGACGAGGGTGACGATAGTTCACACCATTCAGAGGGCTCGGAGGAGGGAGACGAAGAGACGCCTCTGCCTGTCAAGCAGCTCCTGCTTCTCGCATTCCTGTCCCTCTCCGAGCAGACGGCGCTCAATTCGATATCCCCATATCTGCCCGACATGGTCACGTCGATGCCTGGGATCCCTGAAGGACAGACTGGGCTTTACGTGGGAATACTAGCCAGCGCATTTGCCTTGGCCCAGCTCTCCACCAACTTCCTCTGGGGCTACGCCTCGGACATTGTCGGGAGAAAGCCAGTTTTGATCGCCGGCACCTGTTCGCTCATGTGCTGTTTCTGGATCTTTGGCTTCTGCAAAGCCTACTGGCAGGTCCTCCTCGTGCACATTGGCATGGGATTGCTCAACGGCAACGCGGCCTGCGTGCCTACGGTGCTCGGGGAGGTGACGGACCGTTCGAACCAGAGCCGCGCCTTCACCTACCTTCCCGTCATTTACTCCCTTGGTAGCATCACGGGACCAGCTCTGGGGGGAGTGCTCGTTGGCAGGATGGGACGCACCTATCCTTACTTGGGTCCAAATATCCTCGGCGCTTCTTTGCTCGCCGTCAGCGTTGTCGTCGTCGCCATCTGGTTCGAAGAGACGCTAGAGGACGACGAGAACTCCGTGGGGGTCTATAAGCCCGCTTGGGTAGTCAAGCTGACTTCCTGGTTCTCTAGGAACCATGGTGCTCACAAGAACCCATTAGCACGCCGAAACTCATGGAGCGCACGTTGGCCTCGAGGCGGACGCCCGTCCAATCAACCGTTGCTCTCATCAAACTCTTCCGATGCTTCGGACGATGATGGGGATGACGACTCGGAGGCCGACAAGTCCAACGAGCACGAGATTGCGTCATGGCGTGACATTCTCAACAGTACGACTCTGCTACTCCTCATGACGTATCTCGTGTTCCAGCTGTCCAACATTAGTTTCAACAGCCTCTATCCCATCTTTGCCTCCACATCACCCCCCACCGGCCGTGACCTGGATCCCTCGAAAATCGGCATCAGTCTTAGTCTGGCTGGGCTTGCCACCATCATCTTCCAGGCATTTCTTTATCAGCCAGTCAAGTACCGCATGGGCAACCTTGGCTCCTACACCTTGTCACTACTGGGATTGGCCATTAGCATGTGCTTGATGCCGTGGATTGGCTATCTCGACGACGACCCGCTATTCGGTCTTGGAACTCCACGTATGTGGCTGTACATTGAGCTGGGCATCATCTTGGTCTTGAAGAGTATTTGCGCTGTGAGCGGCCTCTCCAGTGTTATGCTGTTGGTGAGTACAATGATTTGTAAGCGCTTAAAATTTCACTATTACTAACACGAGTGTAGATTACCAACTCTGCACCCTCCCACGCCAGCCTAGGTACGTTGAACGGCATTGCACAGACTCTCTCGGCACTGGGCCGTAGCATTGGGCCCTTTGTTTCGGGCGGGCTGTTTACCTTGTCTATCAATATTCGCCCCAAAGGCGAGGCCTTGGCGTGGAGCGTGTTTGGTGGGCTTGCTTTCATGGGCTGGCTAGCAAGCTTGTTCATCAGGGGCGATGGACTCGAGAGCGATGACTGGATAGGTGCCGAGGATGACGACGAGCAAGAGAACTCGGCTTGGGCATGATGCTGGAATGAACGAAACGGTATAAGAATCTACTCTCCTGGACGGGTATAGTAGTAGCATGAACATATGGAGCATTTGAACATTTGGCGTAACGAAGAGGGCATTTTTATGTAATGTATTATTTTTTTGAAGAGATGTGCCAAAAGCAAGATGAATCAAGAATGCTCAATCGCAATTTCAAACGACAATCTATTTCGCAGATGAAACGAGGCTGGTAGTAATAACCAACTCAAGTAAATCTTGATGCGTATGCGCCCGCCAATGCTGTTGTTGAACTCAAAATACTCAAAAAAGAAGGTCAAGAATGGTATGCTGTATATAAATCAACGCTTGAGAGACTCCCATTAATGCATGTGCTAGATGAGACGGCAACTTGGGCAAAGCCCAGGCCAGCAAAGTAACGTTTCTTCCCCACCCCTTTTTCTCTTTTCGCAAAACCAACAAAGCTTGTTCCAAAATAGAGAGACACAAAAAAAGAAAAGAAAAGAAAGATTAGTACCAAGTAGGCGAACGCGTCCAGTGCCTCAGCATGGTATACACAGCCCCCGACCAAGCCTCCTCGAAGCAACCGGCCAACCTCTCCACCTCCTCCCCGCTAGGAACATGCCCCCCCCACATCCCCTCCTTCCTCGCCTCCAACCCCGCATACGCCCCCACGATGCCCTCGTCCCGCATCTTGACGAGGCAGAGCCAGGCGAGGTTCCAGCTCCGGTTGCTCTCCGGGTCGGCGAGGACGCGGTCCCGGGCTTCGCGGACGGCCTCGGCGCTGAAGGGGTAGGAGGTGGTGAGGCCGCGGAGCTCGGCGAGGAGCTGGTTGGAGGAGACGTAGTGGGACCAGGCGGACGTCATGGGGCCTTGGAAGGCGCGGGCGTCGGATTCGGTGTCGCAGGTGGCTGCTTGGCGTTCTATGCGGCAGAGCTCGGTGAGGGTGTTTACGCGGTGGGTTGAGAGGGCGTCTATGAGCTGCTGGGTTGATTTCTGGGAATTGGTCAGCCGTAGGTACATGTAGTAGTTGCAGTGGTGATGTTGGGGTGTAAAAGGGGTTGTGATTATAAAAGGGGTTGTGGTTGTGATGGTATTGATTGTAAAAGGGGGTGTGAGTGTAGAGGGGTCGAATTATTGTCGTAGCGGTGTTGAATGTAAAAGGGATTAAATTATTATGATGGTAGTGTTGAGTGTAAAATGGGTTGAGTCGAGCAAGAGTTTTGGATTAATGCTCGTTATTGCATGATATAAGCATGTAATCTGATTTAAGCCCCTTTTTTGGGAATTCAATCATGAAAACTTTCATAGGCTGTGTGTCAAGAGGTTGTCGGGAGTCACAACTTCAAAGTGACTCTTCTAAAGCAAGAAGTCTCTCTGCCCAGGTTGACTCAGGGGCAAGCACTTGCATTCCACAAGAGTCCCTTCGACAACTGACTGACTGGGAGGGGACGGATGTCCGGTATCAAGGTGGTGAATGAGGTATTGTAAGCCACGCGGTTCAAACGGGTCAACTTACTGATACTATCCCCGATTTATGTCCCCCTTTAGACTCGGGCGTCCCGGAAGCGGTACTCTGCATGGTGGCAAACGGTGGAAATAAGAGATAAGTCGGGTCTTTGAAGACAAGAGAAAGGCTTGCTTTGGTGGGTTTGTTGATTTGTTTTTCTGTATTGTGATTGTGATGGTTGATTTGCTGGAAATGTCCTGGTAATCTCTGGCTATGAGGATATATATACATATATATATATATATATCCCTTTTGTCGTCCGTTGTGGCGTAGAGGGCACGTTGGTGTCTTCAGCCTCCTTGTCGAATCCTGTGATGATGTCGTTATACAGCGGAGATTCAGGGATGTTTCTTATTCCCCGTGGTGTACGGAGTATATGGCAGTGTTGCAGCCAAAGACCAGATAAGCAGATGGCTCTGATATCAGATTTTATAAAACTTGGACCAGCACTTCGGCTGAGTCGTTCCAATGCTTGATGTCTATAGTACCTTGTCGACAGAACCTGATTTCCTTCGCTTAAGTAGCTTCGCTTAGGTAGTCGAGATATAAATCATGCGCTGACTGTAAAATGTTTGTCGGACCGGGACCCCCCTCCCCCCTCCAAGATCCAAGATGAAGGAAGGAAGCATAGAACGTACCATGAGACGAGGCTGAGCTCGGAGGTCTAACGTAATCAATGATGGAATGCCACGTCTCTTGAGGAATCATCTGGACGGCCGCCCCTGGTCACCAAAGACCCTGGGGTCCCGTGCTCCCGTGAGATGTCCGCGGATGCTTCCACGGATACATCCATGGCATCTGCAGGGCTACGGAGGGGACGGAGAGGTTTCTGATTTTCGGGACAGGTAGGGAATATGCCACGGGGCATGTCTGAGAGGTGGGACGGGCATCTTGAGGTGTATCTGAGGGAACGGTGATCTTTTTGCTGAAGGGGTAGTTCCGGACGCTGTTTTATGAACAGGAGTTATCTTTTGCCTACGGAGTACCTACGGAGGAGCGTCTTGAAATATCCACGGACAGTTTGATGCATAACGACGAATGCAAAAAAAAAGAAAAAAAAAAAAAAAAAAACCAAGATTAGGGAAAGGGAAATGGTTTACGGAGTACAGCAGAATACAAAAACCAGCCACAATCCTCATGTAATCATCCTTCCTGACGTTGGATCGCCTGAGGCTGAAGGGAAGCGGTTCGCACGGGGATGTTATAATTGGATACGGGCTTAGATGTGCGATTTACGGAGTATACAGAGTAGGTAGGTAACTGTATCAGGCAAGTTGTCAGGGATGTTTGGAACACGGGAACGCGCGGGTTCCTGGTATTCAGTTTCCACAAGAAAGCACAGAGTACGGCGTATGGTGTGCATGTTTTTTTTGCAAAGAAGAAGGAGGGGGGGGAGATGCCGTATTGAGGAATTCCGCCGATAAAACTTGGCCAGTCAGCCCTATGGGTAGGCTTCGAATGTCAGATTTTAGTTGGGGCCGACGTTTCTCGCCCTACGCGATGCGGGTGGTTTGTTACCGAGATGGTTTGTGCTTTGTCTGACGACATGAGGATCGTGTTTTTAGGGCCCGTTTACTAATTGCAACTCTAATTTTTAATTCCCAAGTTTCCATTCCTAAGCCGCTGTCGCTTCCTTTCTTCGGATGTGTGTATTTCTCATGGATGCGGAATCATGCGGATTGATCGCATAAGACGCGAAAAGCGCGCTTAGGTAAAACCTGTGTGTGAAGCACGTTTTGTAAGCCAGAATACTCCATACCGAAAGACATCGGCTATTTGATCGAGGCCTTTGTCGGAACGACTTACTTTTTTTTTTACAAGGGTTTCCGGCTCTTTTCAGTTCGTCTTCCCCGCCTTTGTCGCTTTTTGTTACTTGGCTCATGATGAAACCAGGCGACAAGACGTAATCAAGTGATAATTCCGACCCGGTTCCTTCGGCTTTATTTGCTACTGTTATTACTTACTTCCGAGGAAACATCTTTCCATGTTGTCCGTCTGGGGTTGAAACGCGTGCGTAATTCAAAAGGGCTTAGATTTTGGATTGGTAGTTGTAGTTATGGTTAGTAATGCCTTTTGTTTAGTAATGACATTTTTAGTGACGACATTGTACCTTGAGGGCCCACGCGGGCTGTGACCAACGTGGGGATTGGGTTGTTGATTGTGTCAAAATTCCTGTCGGACTCTCAAAGAATTGCGAAAACCAAAACTCTCACTCATTCGATTCCTTTTCTCTCGGTGTTCGGTTTCGGTGTCGGTGTCGGTGTCGGTGTCGGTGTTGACGGATCGTGGAGAGCGAACCCGAGTACAAAAACTCAGCCACTGACGCGCGCGCTTGTTTCTTGTCTTTTTTCTTTTTTTAGGTTGTTTTTTTGCTCTACGGAGCATGTGCTCCTAAAAGTGCTTACAGCCCTTCGGAATTTGCGCACATCTTTCAACTTCCGCAGTCTTGTTTTTCTTTCCCGAAGGGCGCTTCTGATGCCGGCACTCGGCTGCTGATGTCGTTACTTTTCGTTAAGGCTTCGAACGAACAAGTTGTTGGAGGGGCGCGACGAGCCGGGTTGGACGGTTAAAGGTACAAAGGCTGACGCCAGCACGTGGATTTGGCCAACTAAACCCTTCTAGCGGGTTTCGTTCGTGCCTTGTTATTGTTCTACTGATGGTGGTGTCTTGATCCTAAACTCTTCTTTGTCGAACTGACGACGTGCAAATAAGAGACGCTTCAAACAAGAGACGCTTAATATGCAGCAAGTGGCCGCGTGCCCACGAGCATGTCATTTAGAAATTATTGATTGCTGTCACAAAGCAGCTCAAGCGCAAATCCAAGATTGGGGTAAGAACAGAAAATCGCGATGACGACGGCTGTTGATGATTTTGGGGGGTTGCGGGGAGATTGCACCAAGATCAGCCTAATTATTGGTCAATTTTTGCCTCGGGAAAAACAACGATTCTCGCCTGGAAAGCATCCTCTTTTTTTAAGCACAACGCGGGCCCTCTGCAAGAACGAGCATCATCGGTACATATATCACAATGAATTATTGGACAGAACAAGTGCTATACCTCTTATCAATCTTCCCTAACCAATCACAACCACTTTCCATTAGCTCGTGACATTGACGGGAGACGTGGCGCCAACCCCGCGATTTGACATCCATGACGTCTGACGTCTGTCGTGTGTGCTATAATCGTATAAGAAGCGGTTGTGCTGGACTTTTTCCCTTCTTCTTTTCCTCTTTTAGAAAAGCATTACAACATCCAATTCAGCCTTAGTGAGGGGAAATTCCTTCATTCATTTGAGAAATGCTTTAGTTTCAAATACCCACACCCTGCAAAACATGTCCAACACGCCACTCCTCGGTCATGATTCGACCAGCCGTCGCAAGCGCAAGGTAAGCTTTTCTCACTGCAACGACCGAGAGAAACATGTGCTCATACGACCAGTGAATCAAGGGCTCAAATTCCCTTTTGAGCATCTTTTTCAACATGGGCGCCATAGTCCCTTACTCAACCGCCTATGATGGCATCGCCCTCATGCTCAACGCGCCCAACGCCAAGGAGCGAGACGAGCTCACCAAGAACTGGCGCGACCACAAGCTCGAGGAGCTAAACTTTGTCGGCACCGTCGTAAGTCAGGCCCCTCCATTTCATAAGAATGACATGAATCTAATCGGCTGCAAAAGGGCGCGCTGCTCGCGAGCTGCCTCAGCTCCACCAGCGCCTGGCCAGACGTCCTGAACAACGGCAGGGACAAGCCGTGGTCTGTCCGTGCCCTGTGGTTTAGCGGCCTCCTCTTCGCCCTCTTCGCCGTCATGATTGCCGGCATCCAGAGCATGCGGCTGCACCGCCTGTCGGCGCACCGGGACGGGCTGATGAAGATCCGGGTCGGGCTCGGCCGGAGGCGGCAGAGGAGGACGAGGGGCGAGGAGGTGGGCGACAAGATGCCTCATAGGATCCAGGTCCTCGCCTGGGAGGCCAGCCAGGTGTTTCTGGTGCTGAGCGTCGTGCTCATGGTTGTTGGCATCGCCGTGCTGGTGTGGGTGAGCACCACGTACGGGCCCGACAAGCCCGAGGGGACAGGCTGGTGGGACGAGAATTCAAAGGTAAATGCCATCGGCCACCTAAACCTAGGACAAAAAGAAGGCTAACTCGTTGGTAGATGGCTGTCACGTTCACGTCTGTTCTTGGCTTTGCCCTGATTGTGCTGCTCGTTTCGCAGACGGCCTTAATGGGGACCGAGGGTGACGAAGTAGAGGAATGAGTGAGGCGCTGGCAGGACTCTAGCTGGAACTCAGGTTCCAAGTGCACCCTGACCTCGGTCAGCTAGCCTGCCTCGGCCTCGGTTAGGGCTCTGTTCCCCGCTAGTCTGCCTCTAGTCGGCGAGTAAGCTAAACCTAACTATTATTATAGGCAAACTAGCCGGGACTAGAGCTACAACCAGAGACTGAGGCATACCAGCTGACCAAGGTCAATGAGCATCTGGAACCTGAGTTTCAGCTAGGATCCTACTAAGCTAGCTGAGCTTGGGTGGTTATAATCCGGAGCCTAAAGGAAAATAAAAGGAAAAAAGGAAAACAAACTATACACGAGATATCTAGCATCTATATATCTTAATCATAGGATGAAAACACGGTCATGACTTTGTTGATCAGCGTATTGTCCGCGATTGGAAAGCAGTAAGCAGATATGAGCTGGGGGGTTTCCATCTGTCTGCCAGGCCCGGCAATTGGCCGATGGCGGAGCAGATTCTGTTCTGATGATCCGACCGTTTTCTCACGTTGATGAGAATGACAGGGGACAGACAGACAGGGTGTTGCAAGTGATGTGTTGTCGAGAGTTTTCTTATCCGTTCCACCTGTCAAACTTGCACCAATGACGACGTTGCCATTCTCAGCCATCGGCCGGCTCCAGCCGTTTGGTGCAAGCGAAACCTTGCAAGTTCAACTCCACAAGGTTTGTCAATGTGAATGCGCGTACGGAGTATCCAGGTTTGGACGTTTTGCGGGGCAATCAACATACTTGTAGATCGAATCAGCACGTCGTCGTTTTGCGTTTCTCGTTTCCTCCTCTTTTTTCCACGAGTGAACTCTTATCTAGGTCAAATCAAACGTTGGGAAAGAATACAATCATTCAGAGCTGTTTATAGTATTCTTACAAAGCTGTACTTGACAACATGTCTGGCCGCGAGATTCCCCTTGTTGACTTTTCAGGCAAGATGATATATGCATGTATACAAGTTCGTGTGTGATGCTAACACGGATTCTAGGATT
>PXOB01000178.1:0-65553 GCA_003012115.1 Trichothecium sympodiale
TCCCTCCGCCTCCATCTTGGCAACCCGCTGCGTGATTTTATCCGCATAGTCGGGCTACAAGAACGTTCTTGTCGATGCGATTCCCAAGGCACCGCACCTATGCCCAGGTGAACCTCCTTGAGCATGTCTAGTATAACCTCAATTACTTCATCAAGTAGCGCCGACAAGGACTCTATTGGCTGGCTCATCTTTCTTCGACCGCCCTCGAGTGTTTCCGAGCGGTTGTAACCACCATCCGGCCTCGACTGGCTGGACTCAAAGGACTCGAAACTGGTCTTGCTGCTCGTCCACGAGCCTGCGCGTACCATTTCTGAGCGTGGGCTCTCACGAGAGTACATGGTCGAGGGGTTTGCTGTAGATCCATTGGATAGCTTGCGCGGCGTGTTGAGCACCGGATGAGTCTGGTAGGCTGCCTGGTCGAAACTCCGGGGTGACGTATATAGTGAAACGTATATAATGAGTATATATTATATACAAGTCTTTATATTCTATTAATCTTTATCTTACTTAGATTGTATTATAACTAAGCCTATGGTGCCCGCCCGTCCACGGCAGTTAACTGCTCATCTAATACTAGTAGGGAACTCTATCTAACGATGGAGAAAATCAATACTAAAGCTATTGGCACATTCCCATACACGCCGATGCATGCGATGACCATCCTGCTGCAGCTGATAAGGCAGATCAATATAGAATACTTCCTCTTATGACAGCCCTTGCAGCTGATAAAGACAGCAAAAAGCAGATCCACGCAAGCAGCTTTGCTCATCCCTTGAATAGCCGGGCCGCGCGTCAATGACAGATTATAAGATATCATCTGATGGTTGGGGAACATGCCTATATGTTTTTAGTGGTGACGATGCCCTAAGCTAGACAGGGCCTGGACGGGCCGCAAAGACCCAGGAGAAAGAAACCCAGCCATGTCAGCCTTTAATAGGCCAAAGAAGACACAGACAGCGCTAATCCAGACTCTCACTTGTCGCATTATCGTCTCGTTCGTCACCGCGCATGCGGCATCCCGTTAAATTCAAAGTTATTCGAGTCAGGGAGCGACTCCAGATCCCCGTTCCTGCCTGACTGTTCTCGCGTCACCGAGATATCCATCGTATTGACGATTCCCGAAGCACCGAGGATGTTGTCGGTGCTGTCGTTGTGCTTGGACCGGCTAGCCGTGGCGCTCCCTCCGTTCGACTCGTAGTTGTCCACGCCGCTACCCAGGGGCTTCATGCCGCCCATACCGCTCTTAATGCCGCTCCGCCACGTCTGCAGGGCGTACCGGGAGTCGGGCTTGCGGGAGTTGCTGGCGGTGCCGGATCGGGTCCTCTCGGCGTAGTACTTGACGAGCGGCGCGAGCGTAGGTATGTTGGCGATGATGATGCCGATGTCGTTTTCGACGATGGACCAGATGATGGACCTGGCCGAGTCGAGGTAGTTTACCAGGCTCTTGATGGTCTGGATGCGGATCGCCTGGATGATGGTGACGAAGATCCCGAGCGCGAAGAGGCCGAGGAGAACAACCTTTTTCCGCCTCTGGATCTGGGATCGGAGCAGGACGGGGAACGGCAGGGCGAGGCTGTCAAGAGGTCATCAGCTTACCGTCTGCATCACAGGATATATTTTACTGCATTGTCTTTCTTCTTATACTTACATGATGACATCAAAGACAATGGTCAGCGATGAAAAAGTTAGGTAAAAAGCGACTGACTCGGCGCAGTGGCCTACTTCAGCCAAGGCTGGATCCCATTGCTTCGAAATCTATGTCAATGTAACGTTAGTAGTCGTTTCCTCTTTTCCCCAAAAGAAGGGGTAGTTTATGGAGAGATAGTAGGCCACAAACCGGATCGCACATGAACAAGAAAACGCAGAAGAATGCAATATGTCCAGCGGTGACTGCGATGCCGACGCCGATAGTCGCGTTGCTGTATAAGCCGTTCGGCATGAAGCGCAGGTAAGATAGCAGGAGGCTCATCTTGAAGCCCCAGATGCCGACGACATAACTTTTTAATGTTTGTTAGTCCTGGTTTCGAATCGAGGAATCATTTCATCCTTCTTACAAAGGGGCTCCGATGTACTGGATTAGACCAAAGTTGTAGCTGTTCTCCAGCGGCATGTCGTCGATATGTGTCAATCCTAGACCCCATTTTGTTTCTGATTCTACTGTCAGCTACTAGAGATGAGATATTGAATCGCAAAAGGAAGTGCAATGTTGGTCTGTAAACGTACGAACGCATGTCGCCAATGTATAGCCGCAAGCACCAATCTAAAGAAAACATTCATCCTCGTCAGCCCATGACCAGAAAACAAAGCTTTCCTTCTCCAGAGGAAAGGGACCTTACCCAAGCAATGACAATAATCAAGTCGTCCCACCCTGGCGCCTTTATCATGACCAGCCGAACGTACAGTCGCAGTATGACGGTTATGAGAGCGAGTGTGGTGACGGCGAGAGCGCCACCAAACAGTGCCGGGCCGTTGGTGGGCGGGTCGCCAACGGCGTTGTAGACCCAGCTCATCCTTTTCTGGTCGTTTTTGCGCCCCCCGTGAAAAACCTACATGTATAGATCGATCAGGCGTGGTTACGCGGTTCGAGACGTTTTGTTTTGTTATGTCGAGAAGACGACAATGAAGGGGAGAGACACGGGGTGGGGGTCTTCCCCAGAATCAAAGAAAAATGCCCTCGTCTAATAACAGAGCTGAAATGGGGAAAGATGTACCCTGTCAAAAAGGATTTTTTACTTTCAGTGATCGACGTCTAGAAAATGTGTTCACGTATTCGGTATGAATTAGGAGCGATCTAGAAAGGGTGTGTGGGTGTGGGTGATCTCATGCAACCCTCAGGGGGAAGTAGAGTGGTTGAATAACTGCCAAAGAATCATCCTTGGGACATAATCAAGGGGAAAATGATGATAAGAGGTTTGTTGCTGCCGGCAGTCGCAGTGGCGCGCCAAATGTGCATGTAGGGTTACATTTCTGACAGCCAGTCTAGATTACATGCAGACTGGTACATAAATCCAGCTGGGTGAGCAAAGTTCGTTAGTCTTGGCAAAGGGGGACATGGATGTATAAATCACCTAATAATGCAAGATATCGTGTGGTTCCTTGGCCCTGTCTGCACTTGCACCGCAAGCGAGTCCTTTTAGGTATTACTCCACGACTTGCTCGGCCACAGTCGGTCGTTCTTGTTCCTGAATCGCGCACAGATCTTCCTCGGGACTTTTTCTCACATCACATCATCAACACACATACCACCTTCCAGGTTGTCCTCCTCGTTGTACTCCGTGGGCAGGCATGTACTCCAGTGGTATTGGGATGAAATCCCCCTGGCACAACACGTGGAAATGCATGTCAGCGGGCCATCCTTTACGCAAACCCGCCCCCCGTACGAGTAGCCCAATCTGTCCTCTCTAGTTTTACACGTATACTGGTGAAAAGAGACGGAATTAACAGATGTCTACTATACCCGTACCTCGGCTGCAGAAATCCACAAGGCTATATCAACAGGAGATAAACCCTCAAGGCACTTTCACAGAAAAAAATGTATACATACTTGTACACTCAAGCTATTACGGAGTAATTCCCCTCGGCACAGCGGCTTCCCGGGAGCCCGTCCAAATCGGAACTTTTCTAGAAGCACAAGAAGGCCCCCAAAATCCGGACCCATAATCGGTACAAGCGAATTCACAATCCATTCGACTTGCTCCGTATATACTCCATACTTGTACAGTAGGCTGTCGAGCGGTTCAACTTGGCAGGCTGGGCTGGCGTGTTCTTGTCAGTGGGGCAAAAACGTCGAGTTGCCATCGAGGGGGTATATCAAATGTGGACCGACGCAACTTATCAGTTGGGTCACCGTTTTGAAGGATTTCGGATGTAGGACAGATCAGCGAGACCATGACTGTGATCTTCGTTGGAAGGTTCTCATGGTGGCGGCGCAAAAAGTCATCGGACCTTTGGACCTTTTTTCCAATATCAAAACAAAGAGGGTTGCATTTTGTTCGGCACTTGAAATGTTCAGTTCAGTGCCGTCACGTCTGACCGTATGCAGCGAGGTGCCAAGCCAAGGCATTAATGCAGAATCCAAAGCGTGGGATTTTGCGCATCACGGGAAAAAGCCTGTAATCTCGGTGTTAATGTGCAGCCAGCCTAAGAACCAACAAGAAGGAGCCGCCTAAGAAAAGCTGGTCAACTCTGTTGTTGTCTGCCGTCGAACCGTCGTTTTTTCCCATGTGGATGCAGGTACTCCGTACAAAAGCTCACCGCGGAGAAACCCGCCCTTGTTCGGCTCCGGTGTGGGAGGGCGAGTGCATGCCTGCCGGCAATTGTACTAGAATGATGTAACAAAAAATGTTTTTCTCCTCGCCACATACAGAGGGATGTGTGTGGTCAAAGTCTGTACAGCTCAAAGGCCTTTTCCCCCTTCCCCTTTTGATATGAGTGCGTCTAGAAAAGCAGTTATTCAGCATGTATATGTAAAGAGCATTGCTTCTGTCAAGGCAAATCTCGAGTCCACTGGCCTCTATCAATAACCGAATCACAGTTGGCGAGCACAGCAGGAACAGATTCTTTCTCGACTCCACGTTGTCGGGATTGGTTCAAACTGATAGCGGGAGGGGCCAGGATCTTTCTATGGAGTTTTGCTCCGTAGGCCTCCGGGATGGATTCTGAAGCCTTCAAGATACCGCGCCATGTTCTTTATCATTCGGTAAGTCCGGCAGAGGCTGGGCGGTCCGCCGTCTCTCAATCGCGCCGTATTTTCCGTCCATTTGGCCTTGTTCAAGTTATTTTATGCCCTTTTAGTTCTCGCTTAGAACTTGGGATTATTGTGATTCGAGGTAAAATTCGAGAAAGAACGGTGTTTCTTTAGAATTGACCAGGTATTTTTGCTAGAAGAGCGGATCATCCATGCAGCAAAATTGAAATGGGAACACAAGTAGGCGCGGCGAATCGAGTGATACTCAAACTCCCAAGTTATTGATTAGGTACTATAGATCAAAAATCGTCAGCCTTCTTGAAGCCATGAGAATGCGTGTCACGATTCAGGAATCCCTCATTGGGGTCTATAGCATGAGTAGTGACACGGGGGAAGAACAGGCACCTTAACCCCGTACCCGACGAACAAAATAACCCGATTGGTAACGGGTAATGGGGAGGGGCGAAAATCCACCCCCATCGCATTTGAATCCAATCATGGGTTGACTCGATTGCGGGCAAACAGGGGGAAAGAATAACGACAAGGCCCAAACGGCGCTAAATGGGAATAATTCCCCTTGGTAAATCCGCCACATAATATCCTGTCGAGCTTCTTTCTCCTCACATGTCCTGTCGTTTACTTTTTTGAATTCCTTCTTTCTTTTACAAGTATCATATTCTGGGCTCTAATTGAATCCCATGTCACTCTTTTGAGCCCAATAATTCCCAATTGACAGAAGCAAGCAGGTTCGCGACAGCCGAGGGCAGAATATTGACAGTCTGCGAAGATGCTCTTCCTCAACGTCGCTCAACTGCTGCTCTTGGGCGCGAGCCAGGTCATTGCCCATCCTCCTCCTCCTCCTCCTCCTCCTCCTCATCACGTCCCTCCCCCTCCTCCTCCTCATGACGGGCCTCCTCCCCCTCCCCCTCATGATGGTCCTCACCCCCCTGGACCTCAGGATTGCAAATGCATGCCTGGCGATGACTGCTGGCCCTCGACCAAGGACTGGGCCAAGTTCAACAAGACGGTTGGGGGAAACCTCGTGGCGACGATACCGCTGGGTCTGCCGTGCCACCAAGAGGCGTACGATGAGGAGGAATGCAACCGCCTCAAGGACGAGTGGCTGTACTCGGAGATTCACTTCCAGTCCTCGTCGTCCGTCATGGCGCCCCTGTTTGCCAACCAAAGCTGCGACCCCTTTCAAAACACGGACAAGCCCTGCACCCTCGGCAACTACGTGTCGTACTCTGTCGCCGTCCGCGACCACCGGGACGTGGAGAAGACGCTCGAGTTTGCCGAGGACAAGAACCTGCGCGTCGTCATCCGCAACACGGGCCACGACTACAACGGACGATCGACAGGAGCGGGCGCCCTCTCCGTCTGGACGCACCACCTCAAGGACACCGAGGTCGTCGACTGGGAGGACGAGCACTACAGCGGCAAGGCACTCAAGGTCGGCGCCGGCGTCCAGGGGTTCGAAGCCCTTGCCGCGGCGCACGAACACGGCCTGGCCGTCGTGACGGGTGAGTGCCCGAGCGTGGGTCTCGCCGGAGGGTACACCCAGGGCGGAGGTCACTCGGCACTGAGCACGACGTTTGGCCTCGCGGCCGACAACACGCTCGAGTTCGAGGTGGTGACGCCCGGCAAGAATCGCGTCGTCGTGGCCAATCGCAACAGGAACGAGGACCTCTACTGGGCTCTGAGCGGCGGCGGCGGCGGAAACTACGGCGTCGTCGTCTCCATGACGGTTCGTGCCCATCCCGACTCCAATATCGGTGGTGCAAAGTTTGCCATTGCGGTTCCCGAGGACGAGCCGGACAAGATTTACGAGGCCATCGACGCTTTCCACGCTGCCCTCCCCGCCATTGTCGACTCTGGCGTCATGATCATCTACTTCTTCGGCGAGGGCTTCCTCCAGGTCCCGGCCATGACGGCCTACGGCAAGACGCGAGAAGAGGTCGAGGAGATCCTTTCCCCCTTTTCCGATTCCCTCGCCGGCCTCGGCATCGATTTCCAGCCCAACGTGACGGAGTTTTCGAGCTACTACGACCACTACGACCACTACTGGGGTCCGCTGCCGGCCGGAAACATCCAGGTCGGCATCACGCTCTTCGGCGGCCGGCTGATCCCCCGCGACGCCCTCCCCTCGTTCGGCCCGACTGCGCGCAAGATTTCCGAGATGGGCGTCACCTTTATCGGCGTCGGCACCAACGTATCGAGCTTCGGCCAGGGTGATGACTATGACAGCGCCAACGCCGTGCTCCCGCAATGGCGCAGCTCCATCACCCAGGCATCCCTCACCCTCCCCTGGAGCTTCGAGGCGCCGTTCGAAGACATGATCGCCGCGCAGGACCGCATGACGTACGAGGTCCAGCCTGTCATCGAGGCCGCCACCCCGGGAGCGGGCGCCTACATGAACGAGGCTGACTTCCAGCAGCGCGGCTGGCAGGACGCCTTCTTCGGCGCAAACTACGACCGGCTGCTCCGCGTCAAGAACAAGTACGACCCTCGCGGCCTGCTGCACGTCGGCAACGGCGTCGGGAGCGACCAGTGGGACGTTGCCGCTGACGGGCGCATGTGCCGGGCCTCCAGGGGATGCGAACCCAAGCCTATTAGAGCATGAATGATTGATTATAATATAATTCAGGTAATTTAACTCGCGTTTATACTCGTCTTTCTACGGAATGATTTTATGTGAATTTGCTCTTGGTCTGTTGCGCAAGTCTTCCGCAGTCAACTAGGAGTATAGTACCACAAAGTACGAGAGGGATAGAACGCAGGACAATGCTTGTGGATGAACTTTACTTCCTATTTTATTCGTCTCCTTTCTATCGAGAAATTGGGATATTGTCTTTTCTGTTTGCACGAATTTCTGGATCTCAAGACACTGCCCCGGTCTGAGTGGCATTTACCGGGTAGGCCGCCATATTGACTCGCACCACTGGCTGGAGAGACACTGCGGGGAAGTTTACGCGAGAATTCAGGGGCAAGAGAAAGGAAAAAAACGGGGGAAAAAGTCTTGCGGAAGAAAAGAAGAAAAGAAGAAGACGCGATTGAGCCTCTCGAGCTATACTCTGCAGATTGGCGTCTAAGAAGCGCATTCAGGGGGCAAAATATGCCCGTCACTTCCATCACATTCTTCAGTATGTACATGTCTATTCCCATCCTGTTCTCCGCGGTCATTATGCGGGCATTATGCCAAAACATGGAGTATATAGATTTGTGCTCATCATGATTAATCACGTAAAGGCTCCTGCAGAACCCTGCTGCTCTTTTATATCTAATTCTCACTACAGGCTAAAGGGTAGGGCTATAGAGTTTGCGGCCTCGTATTGACAACTTTTTTCGAGTAAACAACGACATTAAAGTATCCTCATTTGAGCCGGGTCAAGAGAAAGAACACATTGAATCGACTCGTCATGACTTGAATTATTCGTGATCCGTCCACGACCCTGACCGATCTGCAGAATGGCTCCACTGCTCGGCAATCTTGGTCTTACGCGTATAGGAGGCAGTGCACCTCCTGCATCGGAGGGCCAGAGCTCTTGCGACTGCTGCGGGTAAACTGAGATTTTATCATCACCTAATGTTCATCGTTGGCTTCAATACATTCTCTGATTCAATTTATTTTAACTCAAGCTTTCATGATTTTCGTTATATATCACTTCAGCAAGATTGTTGATATAGATTTGGGAATCTATATAGTGTCGTTGGTGGACGTCTGGAAGGATTAGATAAGAGCAACGTAGACTCCATCTGATTGCAATAATAGAACACTAGAGTCATCCATGCCTCTAAGCTGATTATCAACGAGCGATTTACCTCTCTGCCGTCCAAGCTGAGACCCTTTCTCAAACAAAAGCAAAGCTGATTAACATCACGGGGTGAATTGAATTTTCTCATTGGGTAGAAGTTAGTAGAGGATAAAAGTGGACCAAGGGTGTTTCGAAACAGCAGGTCCCCTAGAACCCGAGAGCGAGAGGGGCAAAAGTTTTTTTTCTCTCCTGTCAGTGCTTATCGATGACCCCTCCATCTCGGTCTTTTCTGGTCATGATGGGGGGATAAAGCGCGGCATTTGCGATCCAAAGGTCATTGGAGAATTCCCTCAATCACGCAAACGCGGGCTAAAAAGGACCCCGAAAAAAAGGGAAGGAGACATCCACAATCGATTACGCCAACACTTTCCCACAAGACGGGACGGGATTGATTAGGAACATGCAAGATGGAAAGTAGATGTAAGATTCTCCCATACTTTTTTGATGGATTATTCATGATGGATTGGCCTCGGCGCAAGCGGCGGGCTATGCTCGGAGTCATGGTCCACCCGATATAATTTGTAATATCTCTTCTTTTTTCTTTTCTTGTCCCATTCATCTTCTTGTCTCCTCTAATTGTCCTCCTTTCGTCGATCAAAGTTTGTCGTCGTTGTTGTCACACAGGCACATACAGGATTCACTACCAAACACACAATGCCCTACATCACCACCCCAAGGCCGCCGCTCTCGGACGTGCTGCCGCCGCTGATCCTCGGCACGGCAACGTTCAACACGCAGTACAACCCCGACCCGACGCAGATCCCCTACTCGTCCATCGTGCGAAGGGCCCTGACGACGCACGGCATCGCCGCCTTCGACACGTCCCCTTACTACGGCCCCTCGGAGACGCTCCTGGGCGACGCGCTAGACTCCCTCGCCGACGACGTCCCTCGCGACTCGTACATGATCATCACCAAGGCGGGTCGCGTAGCCTCGGACGTCTTCGACTACTCCCCCGCTGGCATCAGGTCGTCTGTCCGCCGCAGCCTGTCCCGCCTGCGCACGCCGCACCTCGACCTCGTGTACGCGCACGACGTGGAATTCGTCACGCCCGCCGAGACGCTCGCGGCCGTGCGGGAGCTGAGGAGGCTGCGGGACGAGGAGGGCGGAGTGGTGAGGTACGTTGGCATCAGCGGGTACCCCGTCGACGTGCTGGCCGACCTGGCGGAGATGATCCTCCGGGAGACGGGCGAGCCACTCGACGCCGTGCTGTCGTACAACCACTTTTGCGTGCAGAATACCCGGCTGGGGCAGGCTGCTCTCCTGCGACGGTTCCGGGAAGATGCTCGCGTCGGGTGCGTACTCAACGCCAGCATGCTCGGCATGGGGCTCTTGACCACGCGCGGGGTCGACGCCGGGCCCATGGCTAGCTGGCACCCCGCGCCTCCGGAGCTGCGCAGGCTGTGCCGAGGGCTGGCCAGGATCGCCGAGGCAGAGGAGGAGCATCTGGAGGAGGTCGCGATCCGCTGGTCCTTGGGGAACTGGGCCACCCTAGGCGCCCCTTTTGGCACATCCAACTTTTCCACACGCTCATCCTCCTCTAAAGACAAACTCGGCGTGAGCGTCATGGGCGTGTCGAACGTGGCCGAGCTGGACGAGACCTACCGCATCTGGCGCAGCGTCACTGACGCCACATCCGACGAAGCCAACGCCCGGCGGCGCGACAAGATTGCCGACATGGTGGAAAACAGAATGTGGCCGAGCCTGGGCGAGTGGAAGGACTACGCCTGGCAGAGCGGTCTTGGAAAAGAGGAAAGGTTGGCGGCCACCCTGCAGATGCAGATGCAGACGGAGGAGAAGCAACAGACAACTAGTAGTAAAAAAGCCGTCGTGAGCAAGGTCGTGCCGGCTACAGCCATCTTTTCTCAACCGGTTGCTGTGGCTTCTGCGCTCGAGGATGGACCTCCTATAGTAGGTCCGGCACAGACCTGAGCAGAAGAGACATGTGTTTCAGCATAGCAAAGAATCTAATGAATATACGAAAACTCCTTCTCTTACGTCTTCTCCTGTTAATAGTCACATGGGCCATTACGGCGTATTCATCGCGAAAAAAAAAGCAAATCATCCAAGGATCGTAAGGAGGTTTCATCGTATTTCGTATCAAAACCAACAGAGCACAACGACGCCGCCTCTTTTAACCTTCTTTAGCGTCCGATCTTTTATTCGGCCTCTTTCTCCACTTGTTGTTGGATGATTGGCCTCGCATGGTGATGCGATCTGCCGGCTATCGTATAGCTCGGGTTTTTTGCTGTGGGGATATTAGCATCCCATCTCTAGCTCGGGCGTTGCTATTTAGATGTGGAATGTGTATTAATGTGTAATTTGCAAGGCATTCAATCTAGAGACAAGATGTTGTAGTATAGGTGTAGTATGAAGTAGTATATAAGTAGGGATTGTTGTCCTCCGTCGGTTGTAAATAGAAATCAGTACAGACATGAATCCAACGCTGTGAAGCTATTTCTACTCACACTTACAACAATTACGATGCGATCCTCACTAACAACTCTCTTCCTCCCTGCCCTGGCGTTATCAGCCCTGTCATCATCAGCCCTGACCTGCCGCCCAGAAGGCCCAGCCCTCCCAAAACCCCCCCTTCCCTCCCTCAAATCCTCACCCCTCCTTGCAGAAGCAGCAGCCAACCTGACCTCGACCCTGGACGACGCCATAGCCGGCAAAATAACGGCCGGCTGGGACACAACGAACCTGTCCTTTTCCCTCGCGTTCGTCTCGGCGGACCAGGAGGACCCGGGCGTCCCTCTGTGGGAGCACCACCACCTCGCAGAGGCCAACGAGCAGGGCACCCGGGAGATAAGCCGGGACTCTCAGTACCTTATCGGGTCCGTCAGCAAGCTCGTGTCCGACTATGTGCTGCTACGGAGTGGTGGTGTCGTGGACCTCGACCTGCCCGTGACCGAATACCTCCCCGAGCTTGCTGACGGTAAGTTTGGCTGGGAGCAGGTCAGTTTGCGCATGCTGGCGTCGCATCTCGGTGGTGCACCTGCAAATTGTAAGTTTCTCTTATTTTCATTGATGGTTTGTGTCAATAGAAAACACGGGTTTCTGATTCGATGTTGTAAGATGGCTTCTCCGAGTTCTACTACCTCAAAGAGGTTTTCCTGGCATACGGCCTGCCTCCTATCCCTGACTCGGCCTATCCTCCATGCGGCGTCATTGCTCTCAACGGAGGCTGCTCCCAGCAAGGTTCGTTGTCAAAGATACCAAAATCAATTTTTGAATGACTCTTACTTACTCACTTGTCTTTTTCATTAGATTTTCTCAACGGCATGAGGAATTCGTACCCGGTGACGGCCCCCAACGAACGCCCTGCCTACTCCAACATCGCCTTTACCATCATCTTCATGGCGTTGGAAAGGGTCACGGGAAAGGACTATGGCCGGCTGCTGCAGGAGCTCTTCGCCGAGCCGTTTGGCCTGCGCAATACCATGCCGTCACCAGGGAACGATAGCCAAGCCGTCATTCCTCCCGGCGAAAGCAGCTGGGGTGCCGATTACTCCTTCAATGCGCCGTAGGTCAAAAATTGTCCCCCCAGATAAATGATATTTGCTAACTATGCGCAGAGGCGGAGGACTTGTATCTTCGCTGTCCGACCTAACAAAGTTTACGCACGCCATCCTGTCCCGCGACATCCCCATGACAGAAGCCGAAATCAACGCCTGGCTGAAGCCCTCGTCCTTTGCCGGGGGCCCGTCGTCGTCTGTCGGCATGCCGTGGGAGATTTCCCGGCACGAGAACCTCACGCCTGAGCACCCCCACACCGTCACCGTCCACGGTAAAGGCGGCGGTGCAATGTCCTACCGGAGTCAGGTTTCCCTCATAGACGAGTACGGCGTCGGCGTCATCGTGCTCACCGCCGGGCCGATGGCGGCGCTTCCGCTCCTGCACGACGCCCTGCTGTCGACTTTCATCCCCATCATCGACGCCGTATCCCGCGCCGAGGCCGCCGCGCAGTTTGGCGGTCGCACCTTTGCAGCCTCGCGGGGGAACGTGAGCCTGTCGGCCACGTTTAGCCAGGACCGGGACTCGCTCGTGCTGGAGTCCCTGCAAAGGGACGGGAAAGACATGGTGGCTGCCATGGTGGACATCTGGACCATGACCATGGGTGGTTTTCTTGCCCCCGTGGCGGAACCCATTCGGCTGTTTCCTTCGGCCCTCGTCGATACCCCGGTGGAGATGGAGGACGGGACCAGGGCCACGAGGGAGGTGTGGCGGCCCTGGCCTACGTTTGACTGGTCCACCGACTCGGACTTGCCTGGTCTCGGGATAGAAGCTGAAGGTTGCTTCACCTGGACCGTGGGCGACTGGGTGCATTACGGCAGCGAGCCCATCGATCGTGTCTTGTTCTACCGAGACCAGTCTGGTCATGTTGTTGGGTTCGAGGTGCCGTTTTTGCGCTCGGGTGTGCTTTTGCCCACCTCTGCCCCTGAGTAGATGACCTTTAGTAGAAAAGCCATTCTGCCCGGAAAGAAAGGAATATTCTTAAACAATGTTCTAGAATTATGTATAACTTATCGCGAGAAATATTCTTAAACAATCTTATTGAATTCATGTATAGCTCACCGTAACCTATATACAAAGAAATTATCCATCATCAAATATTGGTCTCCTTATCCCCCCCCTTTTTTTATTATCCTCTCTTACTAAGAATATAAATCTCGCCTTGCCGGGAATTGTCGCTGGCGATGAACAAGCGAGTAAAGTCCAAGTCGAAAGAGAGGCCGCTCGGGCGGAAGCACTTGGAGCTGTTGCACTCCTCCTGGGGGTCCCAGAGCAGGTCCTCGTAACCCTCGCGGCTATCGGCCGCGGCGACGGGCTCGTAGCTGTTGTCGCGGTTGGTCGTAAAGGGAACAGACACGACCTTGTAGCCGGTGGGGACGTCGCGGTTCCAGGACCCGTGGAGCGACACAATGAGGTTGGCGCCCTCGCGGTCAAACTTGGCGTCGATGGGAGCAGAGTGAGCCTGGAAGGACAGACGGGGAGCGACCGACTGCTCCTCGCAGGTTGCGTCGCTAAAGGTGTCGTTGGGGGCGGGGATGAACTGAGAGCCGGTGGCGGGGTTGCCGTCGGGGAACTGCTCGCCTCCCCAGACGGTGAAGCAGGTAGGGTAGCCATACCAGTTTTCGTTGGACACGGACGGGTCGCCGAGGAAGTTGAGCTCATCAGAAGGGTTATCATTGTGGATGTCATGCTCGACGCCGTCAATGGTGCGCGCAAACTCATCAGCGCTGTTCTCAACACCCCAAATCCTTGAAAACCTTTGTTAGCAAAAAGCGTATGACACTCAGTTCAGCTTAAGCACTTACATGTTGTTGTTATCAACGGCAAGGCCAACCTCGTTACGGAGACCATAGCCGAGAAACGAGCCTGTGGTGCTATAGTCATAGCCATTGGGCGGAAGAGCGGACATGTCAAAGACTTTGACAATTGCGCGACCAACTGCCTTGTCGATGGCGCCCATGTCGAGGTTGCCGTTACTGCCCAGGCTGACAACCAGGAGATCAGGGGTGCCAGGAGGAATCAGCAGCGTGCGAGTGGAGTGCGAGGAAGGGTACATGCCAGAGACGACCGTCTCCTGGTTGCTGACGGTCTGGGACGCAGCATCGTACGCGTATCGCCAGGCGGTGTCGATGCTGGAAACGAAGAGCTGGGTGCTGCCGGGGTTGAGGGCGACGCCGTGGGTGAGGCGCGGGTTGCCAATCAGGACCTTGGAGGAAGCGATGCAGCCATCGGCGCCGAAAGTATGAACCGACAGGCCCTTGCCGACTTCGACCACGAGGAGGTGACCCTCGCTATCGACAGCAAGACCGCGAGGGGTCGAAAGGTCACCGGCCAGCTTGACAAAAGACCAGCCCTCGGCGACCTCGAGAGGGAAAGCACCCTCAAGATTACAGCTCGTGGGAACTGGGATGGGGCCCGTGGGCTCAGGAGGAGGAGCAGTGGTAGGGTCAGGAGGCGGGACGGTAGTGGTAGGGTCAGACGTAGGCTCAGGCTCCCCGGGGTCCTCGGGAACCCAGCTGCCAAAGTCTGGGAACTGAGCAGTGCTCAGGTCGAGTGCGGACATGGCGGCGTCGTCATGCTGGGCAAAGGTCGAGTCTTCGTCCTCGGGCGAGTCGACGGGGCTGCTGGAGTAGGCGAACCCCATGGTGTTGGAACCGGCAGGATCAAGCGTGTCCGGCCATGATCCAAGATCAGCCCACTCGGAGCAGCCACGGCAGAAAGCAGTGACAACCCAGTGAGTCTCATTGACATGGGAACCATCAAGGATGGTATGTGTGGCATTCTCGTACACGGGAGGGACAGCGTAGGAGCTGACATGCTATCAGTATGTGAACGGGAAAAATGATATCAACAGCCGTCACTCACAAAGCAGCCCTAGAGGAGATGACGACGTTCTCGCCATTTGGCCAGGCCACGGACAAAGGGTTATAGGTCATAGAACCCCCCCAGGCAAGACCAGCCCAGCCAATGTCGCTGGGAGCTGTGATCTGGAGGAGTAGATCGAAGCCCGTCTCTGTGGTTTCGGGGATGGCAACGCCGTAAACGATGCCATTGCTGGTGGTGTGGGATGCATAGCAGCGACCCAAATCATCGCAGTAGTTGCCATTCTGCTGAGCAGAGGCTGGTTTCACTGTCAGTACAGATGCTCTGGCTCGCGTGTTTCATCTGTTCGCTCACCAAGTGGTGCCAGTGCCGAAGCACCAAGGGCATAGAGTGACCGACGCATCTTGAAAGAAGCTTAGACTTCTAGATGATAATACGACAAGGTATGTGTGATGGTCGAAGAACTGGGGAGGATCAAGAAAAATGGCCAGGGGCGAGGAATCAAGCTTAAACTACAGTTGTAGCAAACTCCACTGCTCAACATGCCTTGTGGCCGGGCAGTGAATCACATTCTTCCCGTCATGGCATACATACTTCCGCGCTTCCACATTTCTGGGGAAACTTGTTCGCTTCACATCCCTTGTCCGCGACCCCATGTAACAAGCAAAAGAGGGGGATAATGGAGCCCATTGCTCCGTAGTGATTCCCTCGCCATGCCCTCGTTGGCAAGTGAGTGTGGCATTAACCTGACCCGTCTAAGTTAGCTATTAGCCTGGAGACAGTGAGGCCGGAGGCAGTGGATGCAATTAATTACCAACTTAGGAAAGTCACAAAAGTCGCCGAACCAAGCACCAAGGCGAGGTACCGTGAGGAGGAGCCAAGGATCGGCACTGTTAAACAGCCGTGGAGGAAGTATGGATTCAGCCGCTCACATGTTGCATCTTCTTCGGGGATACTGTGAAACGACGAACCACATCTTCCGTGATGAACAAAGCGCAATCAACCATTGGCTTGTCTATGCTTGGCATAGAGTCCTTATCAAGGACCGAGCCGATGGCTTGATGTTTGGAACCTGGGGTCGCTTCATAGCCGAAAGGATTGCCTTTCTTCCCTGTCGGCGTGAAAGAGACGTCGCAAATATGTATCCCGTCGTCATCTGGCTTGCATTTCGTTACACAAGTCTCAGCCCTAAAAACACATACCACGCATATCGATCAAGAAACGTGCTTGTATGAACCAACCCCTGGCCAAAAGACGACGTTGCCACGGTCTTGGCTAAAACCCACGGAGAGGGAAAAACTTGGCTTCTTCATGTGCCGAGTGAGGTAGCATTGCGCGATAAAGTTTGTTTCCCAGAATGAACGAATCTTGGATGTGGATGGAGCATGGGTGACTTTATGCTAGAGGCTATCGAGAAAGTCGACGGAGGGAGTGTCGAATCGGGAAAGTGCAACCATCTCTTGCAGTTGACCCACTTCACCCGCAGCGACAGCTTCACGAAGCTTTATCGATAGGTCCCACGTGACTGCGCGTCATTGGCGTGCCTTCCTAATACTTCTGCCTAGCTCTGGCGCACCTCTAAAAAGATGATCGCGAATGGCTTCATAACCGGTATACCCCCCTCACCTTTCCAATGGCCGGTGGACGCAAGGCTAAGCCGCCGCCACCGCTGCCGCCGCCGGCTCGTCCCTCAACGACCCTCGTACTCGACAATGGAGGCTCCACGATAAAAGCAGGTCTCGTCTCGGCCGAGAATCAACCCGACGAGCCATTCATCTTCCCAAACTCCATCGCTCGAGACCGGTTTAGGAAAATATATGTCGCTGGCGATATAGAACAATGTCGCGACTTTAGCGAGATGCAGTTTAGGCGACCGGTCGAGAAGGGGTTCATCGTGAATTGGGAAGCTCAAACAGAAATCTGGGACAAGCATCTATTTGATGCCAAATCCCCGTTGAGGTGTGATCCTGCCGAGAGCCGCCTGCTTCTGGCGGAACCGCCCAACGGTTTACCCGTCCTGCAGGCCAATTGCGACCAAATCATATTTGAGGAGTACGGCTTCGCAAGTTACTACCGAGGGATAGGTAAGTTTCGGGGCACATTGGTTTGGGTGGCTTGGCAGCTAATTAATCCTTCAAGGGCCGTCTTTCAACGCCTATCACGATCTCCAAAGTCTATTCCGCACCCCCAAAGATTTTGCAACAGCTGCCAACGCTCCCGCCGAAGTACTGCTCGTCGTCGATTCGGGCTTCTCCCACACCACCATCACCCCGCTTCTCAAGGGCCGGCCGCTCCACCAAGCCGTTCGAAGACTCGATGTCGGCGGCCGATTCCTGACCAACTACCTCGCCCGGCTTCTCTCGAGCCGCCACTTTGACATGCGCAACGACTTTCACATCGTCAACGAGATGAAGGAGGCAGCATGCTACGTCACTGGGGACTTTAAAACAGACATAGAAAAGTCGTGGAAGGGCACCCGGGGGGACAAGCGGGAAGATTTTCTTACGGGCGGCGGCCTTGCAAAGGACTATATTCTTCCCGACTTTCATACTCGATCCAAAGGCGAACTTTGCGACTACGACCCAGCTCGACACGTCAAGGCGAAAAAGCTCATGGCTGGTGCCCAAGCGGCCGAGGATATCATCACGCTGCGGAACGAGCGCTTCTCCATTCCCGAGATACTTTTCAATCCAACCGACATGGGCCTGCGGCAGCCGGGTATTGCAGACCTGATACGCCAATCTCTCGACACATTACCTGTTGGTCTTTGGCCCGGGTTGCTGGCTAATATTGTCGTTGTCGGCGGCAATGCGCTCTTCGACGGTTTTGTGCAGAGGCTTCAGAAGGAGGTCGTCCAACGCTTCCCCGACGATTGCGTCGTCCGCGTAGCTCGCTCAGCCGATCCCATCACCAGCACGTGGCACGGGGGAGCCCATCTTGCCAACCACGCGGATATCGAGAAGCTCGTCGTGACGAAGAAAGAGTACGAGGAGCACGGCGGCGCTTGGGTTGCTAGAAAATTCGCCCGGGGTCTGGGCACCGGTTGAAGCGACTCGACCGGCATGTGCTGACGATGTCAATCACACGCGTTCTGATGACGGCTGATTAGCAAACACCTTGAGGACTCTGAGTGCTAAGGATTACGCCCTATATGAATGGACGCATTCCTCTTGGCTTAAACCGATGAATCATTGGTAGAGAGAGTCTGCGTTACGTCCTATTTCCTGGCAGAGGGTGTTTCACTAGTATGATCCTGTCATATTCATATAGGCCTCTCAAGCGTCCTCCCATACCGGATGTGCCAAATACCGAGTGAGTCGCGATTTCAATAATGTCGCGCTCAATGCTGATTAGTAGACATCTAGATAAGATATAAACTTTAATTTTGGATATAACTTGAGACTTTAAATAAAAGAAATGGGACGCCCATCCGAATCGAGACGATTGGAAAAAGATTCAAGAAGCCTTTCACCTTTACCCATTAGACGATATGCCGGGAATGATACCGAGAGGCTAATGCAACCTTCTTGCCTACTAGTTGAGAGCGCATCTCACGTCCTCAGTGAGCTGCGCTCAAGGATTCTGGCCTGCACACACCTGACTGTCCCTCCCATGGCTGCTGCGGTTCCTCCTTTGCCTCCTACTACCCCTGAGCATATCCCGGACTCTTGCTCTTCCCTTGGAAGCCATCATCGGTGATAAGGACTACTCCTCTCCCCTCTCCCCTGTTTCTTCCTACTCCTAAACTGTGGCCACTCATGGGGGTACCAAGGCATGCAGGTAAAAGAAGGCAAGTTGCGCTAGATGCATTGTCGTGCAGCATCATACAGGAGCTTTCACAACTGCGATTGGAAAAAAATACGACTAGTTTACCATATATTTGTCGAATTGGGTAATTAACAACGGCTCATTGCCGCTTCACTGACAAATCTAGTCTAGGTTTAAACATAAAATGACCCTCAAGACCCTGGGAATTGTACATAAAGTATACGTGCCACCATGCGGGAACCCGCAGCACACAATATCACCACATCGTCACGTCATCCCAACAATGGCGCCTTGGGGGCAACATCACGCACAATGCCAAAAAAGTGGTTCCAATTGAGGGGGAGAAGAAAAGCTCTCGGAGAAGTATAGAGGGAAGAATTGACGCCATTTACATGGGATATAGTTCCATATGGATAGGATCCTGTTGGCTGCCAGACGAATGCTCAACTCCGCAGCACCATGACTTTGCTTAGCATTCGTTATCTCGGCAATTGGCCACCTTATCACGGAGGGATTATCTTGGAAACTTCCGGGGAATGCCGTTTCCGGGGTCATGAATTGTTTAAAAGGGAGATGATTCGGATATTGTTTTAGTTGTTGTTGCTTGAGGGGTTCTCGTTTAGGCGGTTACTGAAAAGAAAAAGAGCGTCTAACATGGCAGACCACACAAAAATCGCAGCCGCTGATGGCGTCGATGAAGTTGATTCGCCCCCATCTTCTGTTGCTGTCGCATTGCAGGAAACGCCCAAGCGGACGTGGAAGACTCACATCTGGGACACGTTTGACAAGTCTCCGGAAGAGCGGAGGTTTCTGTTCAAGCTCGATGCCGCGCTCATGACGATTGCGTCTCTGGGGTATTTCATCAAGTACCTTGATCAGGTCAACATCAACAATGCCTTTATATCGGGGATGAAGGAAGACATGGGTCTGTTTGGCAATGAGCTCAATTACATGCAGACCTGCTGGACAGTGGGATATGTATTGGGCGAGATACCCAGGTATGTTGGCTGAATTTCCAGTTTTCAAAGAGCATTTTCTAATCGTCGCAGTAATCTGCTTCTCACGAGGATTCGGCCAAGCATATGGATACCAGCCTGCGAGGTAATTCCCCTTTGTCAATCATGGTCAATACTGTCTAACACTTATAATGCAGGTCCTCTGGTCTGTTCTGACCATTGTCATGGCCAAGTGCCAGACGCCGACGCAAATGTACGTCCTCCGCTTCTTCATCGGTCTCGCCGAGAGCACCTTTTACCCCGGGATGCAGTACATCATTGGCTCCTGGTACCGCAAAGACGAGCTGGCGAAGCGGTCCTGCCTGTTCCACGCCATGGGCAACGTCGGCTCCATGGTGTCGGGGTACCTCATGGCGGGCGCGTACAACCTGGACGGGGTGCACGGCTTCCGCGGGTGGCAGTGGCTCTTCATCACCAACACCATCGTGTCCCTGCCCATTGCCATCTCGGGCTTCTTCCTCCTCCCGGACCTGCCCGAGATTACGAAGGTGTGGTACCTCAAGCCCGAGGAGGTGCAGCTAGCCCGGAGGCGGATGGAGCTCGAGGGGCGGGCCAAGAGGGCGCCGTTTACCAGGGAAAAGTTCAAGCGCATCTTCTCGAGCTGGCACATATGGGGGCTTGTGATGATATACATCCTCTTCAACAACGGCAACGGCGGGCAGGCCCAGCCGGCGTTTCAGATCTGGCTCAAGTCGGCGGGCTACACCGTCCGCGAGGCAAACCTCTACCCGACGATAACAGAGGTCATCAGCGTCGTCACGACGCTCGTCTACGCGTGGACGTCGGACGGCTTGTTCCGCGGCGCCCGCTGGCCCGCCATCGTCTTCTCCGGCCTAGTCAAGATTTTCGCCTACGTCGCCCTCACCGTGTGGAAGATCCCCGTCGGGCTCAAGTGGGCTTCGTTCTTCCTCTGCGGCTTCGGCGGGGGCATCAGCGGGCTCATATTCGCGTGGGCGCACGAGGTTTGCGCGGGGGACAACGAGGAGAGGGCGCTCGTGACGGGCGCCATGAACGAGATGGCGTACGTGTTTCAGGCTTGGCTGCCTCTGGTCATTTGGCAGCAGGTCGAGGCTCCGGCCTATCCCAAGGGGTATCCTACCATGGTGGCCATGGCCGTCGCCTTGATTGCCAATGCGTATGTCCTCCGTTATCTGCACAAGCGGGAGGATAAGAGCAAGGAAATAAATTCAGAACAAGAGGCTTAGTCGGAGAAAACATGGGATGGATTTACTCACTTGACTCGGTTGTATCTTCTAGTACGTAGCCATGAATACTTTAAGCCAAGCGAAGACGTGGATGCTTGGTAATTTCATTGACGGATAGACTGGTATCAGTTGCATTTGCGTATCTACTCTGCCATGTTGTTTCTCGGTTGCAGACGCAGACTCTATTAAGGGATAGATCAGCGCAAGCGCATGCAAGTTTCCATACGTATCTAGTTGTTGTTCGAACAGATGAAGAAAGCCTGGTATTTAAAAGGCATTGGCGTGTGGAATTTGCATACGTCGAAGTAATCGCCTATGCTATTCAAGATGGATCGCCATAGTTAATTCCCTAATATACAATGGAGTCGGCATGCCTGAATAGCCCGCTCAGATTGAGTCGACGCGGATGCCGTACCCTGCAGCAAGTTCGTTTCGTTTCTTCTTACGCTTGGTTGGATCAGTTGAGCTCAGGGGTTCAGACGTAGGCTTCTTACTTTTTTTACATTGCTTGTCCCCCGCGTTGTTTACCAGTACATCCATCTTCCCCCAAGGCTCGACCACATTGCCCATGACGGCTTCCACCAGTCCACACGTGTAGGTCACCATACATCTCATATAAGGCGAGAGTTTTGGCCCGCCTCGATATTGATGTCGCATATAAAAACTTTGACCCGCCTTTTTTTCCCCCTCAAGACATGATGTTTCGTGATGCCCTCGCCGAAAACCAGAAGCTCTACGTATTATATCATCGTCAAGAGCTGCCCGGGTGGACATACGCTGTTGAACACGTTACTAGTACATGCTGTGGTGTAAGACTGCATCTAAATCCCCCCGCCATGATGCTGTTCGCCCCACGACGCTACGGTTATCAGGAACCACTGCGGGGTTCAGCAACGAAGCACCACGGCCGGCAATTAGTCGACGATGCTCTGCCCCGCGTGCCTAACGGGAATAAAGATTCTCATTTGTACGTACGAAGCTGTTGATGGGGATAAAGGGTTTCCCCTCAAGCGCCACGACTCTAGGCATTGTAGCTCACCGACTATAAAATTGTAGTCGAGAATCTCAACCTGAGAGTAAAGCAAATACTTCTTCCATCACTAGAACTTGTACCTATTTGTTACAGACATCCCAATCCCGACATCACAATGGCATACACAGTCCCTTTCAAGGTAAATCCGCGCGGTCCCACAATGCTCAAGTTGATAGAGATTAAGGATTAAACAGCTTAATCGACCCGACCTCTTCATCACCGACTCGTATGTTGGTGGAAAGACGGCGACGGCGCAGTCACGCAAGACGTTTGATGTCCTCGGTTAGATGTCCTCATCATATTCAACGCTACAACTTAAGAAAACATACTGACTCTTTAGACCCCGGCAATGGCACCCCGTGGGCCAAGGTCGCGGACAACTCATCCGACGACGTGGAAAACGCCGTCCAGGTGGCGCACGCAGCCTTCAAGACGTACAAAAAGACTTCCCCGCGGCAGAGGGCCCAGTGGCTCCTAAAGTGGGATTCGCTCATAAAGGAACACAAGGCAGACCTCGCCACGCTGCTCGTGTACGAGACGGGCAAGCCGTACCACGAGGCCGTGGGCGAGATGGACTACGCCGTGAGCTTCATATCGTGGTTCGCCGGCGAGGCCGAGCGCGTCCAGGGGAGCTGCTTCGTCCCCTCGGCGCCCAACAGGAGGGTGTTGACGGTCAAGCAGCCTCTGGGCGTGGCCGTGGCCCTGGTGCCGTGGAATTTCCCCGTCGCCATGGTCCTGCGCAAGGCAGGCGCGGCGCTGGCTGCCGGCTGCACCATGGTTATCAAGCCTTCGCCTGAGACACCACTGACGGCCATGGCGGTGGCCAAGCTGGCGAGCGAGGCGGGCTTCCCCGACGGCGTGCTCAACGTGCTGCCGACCAGCAACGAAAACACGCCTTCCCTCAGCGAGGCACTTTGCCGTCACGATCTCGTCAGCAAGGTGTCCTTCACTGGATCGACACGCGTCGGAAAGCTCGTTGCCAACCACTGCAGCGGAGGGTTGAAAAAGGTGACGCTCGAGCTCGGCGGCAACTGCCCCTGCCTCATATTCGACGACGCCGATCTCGAAGCCGCGCTCAAGGAGCTCGTAGGCTTCAAGTGGCGACACGCCGGTCAAGCCTGCGTCACCGTCAACCGCTTCATCGTCCAGTCGGGGGTGTACGACAGGTTCCTCCAGCGCTTCGCCGAGGAGACGGCAAAGCTCGTCATCGGCCACGCCACAACGCAGGGCACGACGCTGGGACCCGTGACCAAGCCCGAGAGCCTCGAGCGCGCCGAGCGCATGGTCGAGGACGCAATCTCCCGAGGAGCCCGCGTGGTCACCGGCGGTAAGCGGGCGACTCCCAAGGGGGCAGAGGGAGGCTACTTCTTCGAGCCGACCATACTCGCCGACATGAGCAACGACTCGCTCGTGTCGTGCGAGGAGTGCTTCGCGCCCATTGCCGCCTTTTACAAGTTTGAGACCGAGGACGAGGCCGTCGACATGGCCAACGGGACGCCCATGGGGCTCGCGAGCTACGCTTTTACCAAGAACGTTGATCGCACCTGGCGCATGTTGGAGAATCTCGAGGCGGGCATGATTGGGTTAAACACGGGTGAGTAAAACTGCTTATTCTAGCAAGAAGAATTGTGCTAATATCGTCTAGGCAACACGTCTGCGGCGGAGACGCCGTTTGGGGGCATTAAGGACTCGGGATACGGCAAGGAAGCTGGCAGGGATGTCGCCATTGGTGAATACATGATTACCAAGTCGGGGACTCTGACTGTCGACGGGCTTGTATAAAATAGAGGCCACGATATTGCCGTAGTGGCCAAAGTTTTTGGGCCTAGCATCCAGGCACATGTCGGCGAGAAGGTAGTCGGTGAATCAGAGGTAAATCTTTCAAATATGAAAATCAGTTGCCAGATGATGCATCTTTCTCACGATAAGGGGATGTAATGACGTAATGGCACAAGGCACAAGGGGGATTCCCCGCATAGGTATGTAGTTGGAGTGAAATGGGAAAGAATTGGTCTGTAATGTCTATTTTAATCACAAAAGGTTATGCTACAAAAACACATTTCTTCCATTATCCACACATAGGGTAACGTTTTGCAATTGATAAAAGGAAAATAAGGTTTATTTATAATCGACGACGTGACGTTGACGTGGGCAGATATTCATGGACCCGCTCAAGATTGTAGCTTCCTATAAATTGAGTGCAATCTTTTAAATGTGCTTTAGCTCTGCGAATAGATACTTGTTCAAAAAACATTGCTGTTCTATACATATACGTGAGAATATATAAAACATGGCTTCATCAGTACTAGCTAAGAAAGTGACTGTACGTTTACTCTTCCCTCATCTTATTTACAAAGTTGAAAACGTATCTGACTTTTCCAGGTCTCCGGCGGCAAGACGATCCCGCAGGTCCAGCTCGGCCTCTACATGATGTCCGGCAAGGAAGTCCTCCAGTCCGTCCCGGCCGCCCTGGAGCTCGGCTACCGCGGCATCGACTGCGCCCAAATGTACGGCAACGAGGCCGAGGCCGGCACCGCCATCCTCGACTTCCTGATGGGCCCCAAGAACACCCAGGGGCTGGGGCGCGCCGACGTCTTTTACGCGAGCAAGCTGGCGTCCAACGACGCTTCGTATGCGAGGGTGCGCAGCTCCATCAAGAGTTCGCTCAAGGCCTGCGGGCTGGGGTACATTGACCTGTTCTTGCTGCACAGCCCGTACGGCGGGAGGGAGGCGCGGCTGGTTAGCTGGAAGGCTGTCGAGGATGCCATTGACGAGGGGGAGGTCACCATGGGGGGTGTAAGCAATTACGGATCAGCTCATGTAAGTGCCCTCAAGATAAATAAAATTTGAGGGTAAATAGGATTAACTGGTGAAAAGATTGAGGAGCTCATGGCGTCTAAACCGCGCATCGCCCCCGTCGTCAACCAGATCGAGGTGCACCCTTTCAACACCCAGACGGGAATCAGAAAGACGTGCGCAAAGCACGGCATCGCCATCGAAGCCTACGCGCCGCTTGTGCGCGGCATGAAAATGAAGCATCCCAAGATTGTGCAGCTGGCTAAGCATTACTCTTGCACGCCAGCTCAGCTTCTGGTGAGGTGAGTCAAATCCCGGGCTGCAATGAAGGAAATTTTTTTTGGTTTTCATAGTTTTGTAATGAGGTTGCTAATGTAAAATAGATGGAGTCTTCAGCACAACTTGATTACGCTGCCCAAGAGCACGCGGCGAGAGCGACTCGCCGAAAACGCCGACGTTGGCTGGTTCGAGATTTCGGCCGAGCACATGCGCGAGATGGATAGCTTGGACGAGAAGCTCGTGACTGACTGGTGCGTTGCTTGCCATTATTGCATGTTTGATTAAACTGACGAAAATAGGGATCCGACCAACGCTCCATGAGGGATGAGCCATCATGTCAAATTGATCACTACAAGTACGGAGTAGGGACAGATGCGTTTGCTTTACCATGTTACCTTGTCGGTTTATTTAGGTCGGCTCGGCTTCAAATAATCCCATTAGTCCGTACTCTCGAATGAAAAGTTGCATTTTCTTCCAATCCAAACAGCATTGAATAACCCGTTCTTCCACTTTGCTAAGTATCAACGACCGTCTGCCCCGGCCCCGGCGTCCGATCTCGGCCGTTTTTGTGGAGACCGTTCGGCAATGCAGCTACAACCTCCGAACCGCAAGGCTTCACTTCAGTTCACTTCACCTACATTATAATAAGTCGTCAAGAGTTCATTATTAAAAGATCTATACAACATAATCAACAATTGAGCATCCTCACACATGACCACGAATAAGGACCAAGCCAACATGTCAGATCCAAACAAACCCACAGTGGTCGTCATCGGCGCAGGCATCATCGGCCTCGCGACGGCCTCGAAGCTCCAGTCCTCGCTCCCTTCATCGACGCAAATCCTCCTCGTGTCAAGAGAATGGCCGACGTCCATCCCCGGAGCGCCGACCGTGCACTCTCCCGACTACGCCTCCATGTGGGCGGGCGCTCACGTCCGGCCCATCCCGGCCAGCACGCCGCAGCTCAAACGAGAGGCCTCGTGGCTCAAGACGACCGTCTCCGAGTTTGAGAGGCAGGTCCGCGAGTCGCCGTGGATGGGCGTCACGGCCTGCAAGGGCATCGAGTACCTGGAGGACCCGCCGGCGGACTACAGGGAGCAGACGGCCGACTCGTTCGCCGCAGAGACCGGCCTGAGGGGATATAGAAAACACAACCGAGATGAACTCCCGGCCGGGGTCGAGCTGGGGTACGAGTATCAGACGTACTGCGTCAACGCGCCGGTGTACTGCGCCCATCTCCTCCGGTCGTTCATCCTCCGGGGAGGCAAGACGCTGCAGCGAGACCTCAAGTCGGAATGGGAGGGTCACAGCCTCGTGCCGGGTGTGAGGTTGGTCATAAACGCGTCTGGAACCGGTTTCGGGGATGTCAAGTACTTTCCCACCAGAGGTATGTTTTCTTCTCAGACGGGGCAGATATGTAGCAAATGGTAAATGTTGAGCTGATTGACCTTGTAGGACAAACTGCAATCACGAATTTTACTGCAGCAACCAGGACAGTGACGAGGCAGAAAAGGGACGGCTCCTGGAGCTTCATCATCCCGCGCTTCTTCCACGGCGGCACCATCATGGGCGGCACCAAGCAGCCCGGCGACTGGAGGACCGAGCCCGATCCCGAGACCAGGAATTGGCTGGTTACAGAAGGCAAGAAGCTGGCAAGGTATGCCGTGGACGACGGGAAGGAAGCCAGCATCGACGGTGTAGAAGTTGTAGCCGATGTCGTGGGCCGCCGGCCGACGCGGGAAGGGGGGATGAGGATTGAGCTGGAGCGGCGGGAGGTCAGCAGGTCGGATGGGCGGTTGAGCGGTGGGATCGTGGTGCATGCTTACGGCGCGGGGGGGAGGGGGTATGAGATTAGCTGGGGTGTTGCGGGCGAGGTGGCTGAGATGGTTGAGTCGGTGCTGGGAGAAAGCATGGGTCCGGTCTCGAAGCTGTGAAACTGATTTAATGACACCCCGGCAACGGATATGGCATCTTCGATAGACAATTTCCTCCTGCCTTTTATCCCAACTTATAACGATTGCATGGCCGACCAGATAGTTTGTTGCCTGGATCGTGACTGACGTATAGAGCAGTACATGTCGCCTCTGAAAGCATACCGTCGGCGAATATTCGTCATGCATGGTAGTAAAAGTATATAGAACATATAAAATCCTTAAACATTTGACATCCCACAAGGGAATTATTCTTTTAACACTTCTTTTCCTTTCTCTTGGACATTGCTGACTGTGGCAGGGACCATCTATGAAGTAACGGCTGAATTAGCCGACGTGGGAATAATCGAGGGCATCGAGATCATGCGGAAAACGCAGGCACCTACTCTAGCGACGTATATCATCTGCATGTTATTGTAGTTTTTATAATTGCCCTGATGACTTTGGAGCGCTGTTTTAGAATTGGGAGTCTCCTGTCTCGGCCGGGAGCAGCCTAAAGTCGGTATTGATCACCAACACGGCCTTTGCCTGCCGGCAGATTGACATCTTCCGCGGGTCTATCCGTCGTTATTTATTGAAGAGCCCCTATGCCCGTTACGATTCGGCCGAATCCGCCCGCCAGGATATTATTCTCGCAAAACCAACAGCGTCGAAAAGATAATACACGATGCCTTCGCAATCTTTAGACATGGTTCTATCCAACTATATGATACTATATTAGTGATTTGCGTGAAAGCGTGGGGTATGGTCAGAACCTACGTCAAGCGTCGTCGAGGAGCTGCAGTATACCTCTTTTTATATAGCACGGCGACTTTTAGTCTCCAATGTCTGACTTATATCGGTGATTCTCTAGTTCTGCCCCTTTCTTTGTCTGAAAGTGCTCGTAAGCCCACTGACAGCCCCGCTACACGTCCTGAGAAGGGAGGACGAACCTGTCAACGATTACCTAAGGTTGTGAGCAGGTTCAACTCAAATATGGCCTCTCGACGTTATGTAATCATCAGTGAGACGGAAGATACTTGAAGAAAAGAAGCCGGTAGACTGTTGGCAATAATAACATATAAGGTCATAATTTTCTCTTATGCTGCAATGGTAATTATTTATTGAAAAGAAAAAGCGAGAAGCGAAATGCCCAATGCCGGCCAACGTTTCGGCTCTATGGGCTTCTGGCGGGGAAAAGGCGTTTAAAATTACTATGCATATATTCAAGCATGTTGCGCGTATTGTCGTGGCCGGCCGAGCTTTGATTTCATGGTGACGTTGTCCGTTCGAGTCGCTTGTTTCCTATAACTGACAAGAGGCGCAGATGGTGAAATTGCCGTCTCGTTGCCTATGCACCATGAGTATTGCAGGGCCAGGGCCAAACTGAGAGCAATGGAACAGGCGAGGAGAATCGCAGAGAAGAATCGCAGAGAAGAATCGCAGAGAAGAATCGCAGAGAAGAATCGCAGAGAAGAGTAGTAGAGAAGAATGTGAGAGGCAAGGGGTATCGATGCCAAGTATTGACTGCTGTAGTATACGAGGATGTACTGCCATACAAACGTGCCTGAGGCACATGTCCTATCTGCCAGGTCTTAGGCTAAGAGTCTGATTCCACAAAACACTTGTCGAATCGTTGTTAGTTGGAAATTGTGTATCCTCTTCCGAGATGGAACCTCCAAGAGCTGGCGTAGGCACACCAACACCTCACCGCCATCTACAACCCAGGCCACTTCCGTATAGAACCCGGCGTCACTTTCCTACTCTCTCACAACTACCGAGCCTATCGATACTGCCTTTCTCGAAATAAAAAGGACGAGGCAGCTACCAAGTTGAGCAGATAATCAGTGCCTCGTTTATAACATCACTTGTGCTATAAGAGTATCCCCGGAAGCTCTGTTTGATTCAAGAAGACCTCCCGCGGAGATGTAGACGTCTCGTATTCTCGGGAGCGCATTTTGTTGATCTACAGTAGATACTCCGTATAGAGCACGCATCTGGACTAGGGTCAAGAAGCATCCAGGAACGATTCTCCAGATCCAGCGCATGACAGTGGAACTAGGGAAAAGAGGGTCTTTAATAACGGCGATGTCTAGATCAGGGCCGAGTATGCACAATCTCGGCAGACGATGGCTGTTTCTGTTGAGGATAGATGAGCGAATCGCATTGTGATGAATAAGACTTCGAGTAGCAGGTAGGGGGAATGGACCAGTACTGATGGAACAAGTCTGCGCAGTGTCCGCCAGTGGGTAAACCAAGTAGGAGTGGAATGGGCGAAAAGGACGTCTAATTTTCCTTATTCTAATTCGCCCCAGTGTTACACATGTCCTCTCCAAGGGCGTGGCAGCTTCTTTATTTTATCTTATACTAGATTCTCCAAGTTGTATAATGTTCTACGCGGCCATGCTTCTCACCTATTTTAACAGCATAGAATTCAACCGTACGACTAGCACGCACAGTATACTTGATCTTGGGACAGTCTGTGTTTACAGGTGCCACATCTTGCACAAGAATGAGAAACAAGTCTTGTTGGCGAAAGCATGATGCTGAGAAATCAGCCAAGACTTGCTTATTAGATAATGGGGAAGCAACTATTGCATTTTGACAACATGATGCATCCTAGGGGCTGTAGCCAATCGTTATCAGCGCTCGTGATCGTGATCGCATTCGGTCTGTTGGCAGCCGCATACGGTGTAAGCCATGAGCTATTGCCTTTTGTAAGCTGACCCAACTATTGGATTGAAAGTGTCATTCATCAATCTTCTACTCAAGTTTCTAATACTGCCCAACCCTGCGTTCAAGACATTCGAAATATAGGATAGTTCGTATATACATAGAATCGTATATATAATAATAGTCATGCTTATTAGAGCACGAGATTATATCTATTGCTATTCCACAGAACATACATTAGACACACACCTTGAAAAGTCTAGCAACGACACAATTCATGTCATCACTTGCTATATAACTGACCAGCAATAGTCCAAATTGTTGAGGACAGAACCGTGGAAGAAAAGCCTGAGTGACAAAAAGTCCCTGCATAAAACAATCGGTTCAAACAATGGAAAAATTATTCGTTGTCCCTCACCACCCTGGCCCATGCTTCGATCGCAAAGTGTTGCCAATATGCAACATATCGAATCCCGCTGTGGTCTTGGCCGCCGATCTGCCGAAGCCGCGGATGTGGCGAAGCTTACGGAGTACGGAGCACATGAATCTGGATGCCGACCCCGTATTACAGTAATACGATCGGCAGTCAACGACGACATATCACTGGGGGAGAAACGAACTACGATCCCGGCACTTTTGTTTACCGAAAAAAAGAAGGAAAAAAGAAAAAGAAAACCTAGAGAGTATTCTGTAAAAACTCGACATACGTCGCCCTCGTAGGTGAAAGAAGACGATGGTTTACTCAAATTTGGCGAGAATTAGAGTCATTTCGTTATTATTAGTTCTTTGATTAAATTTTTCTTATTCTTCTCTATGTATGCATACATGCCTTGAAGTAAAAAAGCATAGGTGACGTGTTTTCCCTGCAGCGCACCGTCCATTTCTTGGCCATGTTGACCATGTTTTGTGAATACGAGAAATTCCTCGTATCTTGGTCGTGATCTTCCAAGTTGGTCAAGTCATCGTTCCCAGCCCAATCACCAACCCCTTCACTGCCGATCACCCAGAGACTCTTCAAGTATAAACATCAACCAACACGCCACCTAATTCTCCTCGATTCATTCCCATCCTCACCTCGCTTCATCACCACATCGATTCATCCTCACCCTTCACCACCAACACCACCAACACCGCCCTCTCACAAACATCAACACCGCCAACATGAAGGCCGCTTCCATCATCTCCGCCCTCTCCGTTGCCAGCATGGCTGCCGCCCAGGAAGTCATCGAATCCAAGGCCTTCCAGCTCGAGGCCATCTCCGACGACCAGGCCGTCAACGGCGTGAGGTTCTCGGCATGCCACACCGGAGCCGCCATTGAATCGCTCTGCGTCGTTGGCGATGGCGCCGGCGGCTCTTCCTTCCGCTTCAACACCACCTCGGCTTCCACCGCTCCCATCGAGGGATACACTCCCGGTGGTCTCCTCACTTGGTTGTTGAACATTTGTACGTTGTAACTCTTCAAATATATATATACATATATATATATATATCCCTGCAATATATTTCTAACTCGAGTAAAATAGACCCCGACCCCATCTCGCAACCCGTCACCTTCAACGTTGACCCTTCCTCAAACGTCATCCTGCCCCTGCTGCACCCTGATATCGCCATGGCGCAGGAGCTCGCTTTCGACGCCGACGACAAGCTCGTCCTCTACAGCTACCAGGACGACACCCAGGTCCCCGTCGGCACCGAGACGCGCGCCCTCAGCAACTGGTACGTTTGCAGCACTACCTTCCAGGGATACGAGTACCAGACCCTCGCTTGGGTCGCCGGCACGGCCGAGGCCAAGCCGCAGAACCCTACCTGCGTCAAGATTGAGGTGAAGCGCCACTTCAACTACTAGAGCATCCAAGGGGAATCTTTGCTATACCTGACCCAACATGGCAACACACCAATTACTTAGTTTTCTGTTGGCGGCCAATTTATTTAATTAGACTTATAGAATAAAACTGATGGAGCTGAATCTCCTCTTTGCAGATGTGCGCATTGTGACTGAAGCAAGTAATCTGACTTTTTGGCTAAGCCCAGCACCGTATACCGCATGGCTAGTTCATGAGGGATAGATTGCGAGAAAAACCTTGATACTAACAAAATGGCTGCTGAAGAGACAGGGATAACATGACCCTACACAGTCACTCATAGTCTAAGACTTGATGGTGACCTATCGTAGCGTTACGGGGTGTCCAGTTCATCAATGAGATTGAGTTCTGACCATCAGTCACGGCATCACAAAAAACCTGAGCAACTGTCCAATTTTCAAGCAAAATGTGTTGTATTTACCAAGCTTTGGAAAAGAAATCCCAAGCTTTGAAATGCATATATACAGTAATCATATAAAAAGGGTTATGTGCAAGAAGAGAAATAGGTTGACCCAAGGTTTCACCTACAGCTCAGCGTAGGGAAGAAAGAAAAGAAGAAGAGAAGAGAAAAAAAAAGGTATTTAGACGAAGCAGCCGGTGGTAGCAAGAGTCCAGCCCGTGAGGCGGTTGGCAACGTCCATGGCGTAGCAGGCGGTGCTGGTGAAGCCGTTGTTCAAGTTGGCGTAGTCGACGGAGCCGCTGTTGTAAAGACGGGCAGCAGCGTAGTAAGCACGGCTGCCAAAGTCGCCAATAGCACCAGAAGCAGTAGCAAAAGTCTGCTGGAGACCGTCACCAAAGGGAGTCCCAGCGGTGCCGTCGCGGATCATCTGAACAATCTGCTCCTGAGGGCAGGGCTGGACGCCGGCGCAGGTGCCGGAGCCGTTGTGGGACTGCATCAGGCCCGGGTTGACGACGCCGTTGTCCGTAGTCGGGGCGCGGACGCATCCCTTGCTCTCCTGCATGACAATAGCAAGAATGAAGCGGTTGTCGACGCCCGTCTCGGCCGAGACCTGCTGGATGGCGTCGTTTATGCCGTTGATCTCCTCCTGGGAGTTGTCGGCGCCCCAGCCGTTCCAGCCGCAGGACTGGGTCATGAGGGGGGCGTTGGCGTTCCAGAGCTCTTCGTAGGTGCCCCAGTTGAGGTCCGAGGGCCAGCCGGCGCCGGTCGATCCGTCTCCCTGGTAGGCGTTGTACTGATCTGCAACGGCGCGGACGGCGCGGGGAGCATTGCCGCCGGAGAGGGTGATGGGCAGCGCGGCACCAATGGCCGCGAGCGAGAGGGTGACGGGGATAATCTTTCCAAACATGGTGAAAGGAGTGTTGGTCTTTTTGTTTTTCGTGTGGGGATAAAGGATTGTGGACGAAGGAGTGGCTGTTGGTGAATGAAACCAAGAAAGTATGTATAAAGAAGGAATGGATGAGCGCTGCTCTTTGATCTGCGAGGTCTGTGTCGATGCTGAAAGAGTAAAAGATCTACCGGGCATCCTCGAGACTTATATAGTTGAAGGCGACATACCATGCTCCGTCATGTTGCTCAAGATGGCACTCCTACTATACAGTTATTGAAGCTCACACCCCGCCAAAGGTAGCGTTGTAAAGCCTGCCGTAATCTCTCAACTCTACCCTCCACCTTCCAAAGCGGCAGCCGAGGGAGCGAAACATGAATCCTCTACATGCAAAGCTACAGTAGCATCCACGGTTCGTGTCCAAGGTGCGTCCGATGCGGTAGGTCCAACGCCTTCGTCAGGAAGGTAGGATGTTGTTGCTTCGACTTTGTTTCTGTCAAGTTGTTGCACCGGCCAAGAAGAGGAGGGGAGGTTCTAGACCAGGAAGAGTGGATTGTCGAAACAAGACGTGAATAAGCTGACACGTTTCCCTTGAAGTGCAAGTAGTGTAAGTAAGTGTGGTAGTGGGTTTGGCTCATTAGCACGTTGGCGTTTCATCGGCGGCTTCTTACTTGCAGCCTTGGCGAAAGTTGCGTCAATGAAGCTATCCCCACCTCCACGTTGTCGCGCACGAGGTTGATGCGCAAAACGCAGCTCACAAATCTATATACGAACAAGCATATCAGAGCAAAACCCGGAAGTTATTGTTCAAAGTCCCATACATAGCAGCTCGAATGGAAACATTTTTAATTCTCTTCTTCCTCTTTTCCTTTTTACAATCTTTCTCTTTGCCGTTGAGCTTCATCACTCTTGGTTTGTTAGCGTTTTCCCCTTTGCGTAACGTTGCCTTGGTTTTAAGCCCTATCCGATTCGGCAGGTATTTTCAAATGCGGAATGCGTTTTAGGAAGGTCACCCTTTTTGGTATTATAATAATGCCTTTTTTCAATTTCCTTTCTCTTTTTTTTTATCGCTCATTGTACTTGTATAATTCGGGCCAACATAGGCAACATGGCCGTAAGTGAAACATTACCTCTTTTGACGACGCAGGCACCGCTGCAGCCCAGTCATGCAAGGCACCGTCGCAGGCTTGTGCTTATTGCGTGATCTTATTATGTGATTGCGGGGAGGGGGACCCTCATTGGAGCATGCCAGATTCGCAATTGCCTTCTTAGATATCGATGCTTCGGATATTTGCGGGATGGGTATGCATAGATGCCTCCTTACGATAAACACATTGTATATATATCGCACGTATGGATGCTTTTGCTTTTTGTTGCCATTTATTAACACTCTAAGAAAATGAGGCCAGAATAACCCCGCGATGAAGATAAAATCCACTGGTTCCGATTCCCTTCACTTACGTTATGGCAAATACCTGGACCCTTGTTTATCCATCTCCTCCTCAGCCCCGCCGATTTTCTCAAGGATTCCCTCACGGCTGAGGAAGGGGACCCGGCCTAGCGCTTATCGACCATGCGGCTTGGGGTTATTTATAAATTCCATAATTTCTACGCGAATGTTACTTCGATTGAGGATGCTTTATCTGCTAGAAGTACTAGGTAGTCGATAATCAAGTCACCTCAGGTTGATTTTTCGTCCGTTTGCGCACGGATTGGCCGATAGAACCCCCCCCCCCCCCTCCCCGGGGAAAATCCCCAATGGGGTAGATGCATTTATCGAATGCCATCACATCACGTAGTATAATATCCTCATTGGGAAAGGGTTTGAGGGAGATTCATCATTTCGCCAAGGCCGTGACGGGGCCGCAACTCTCTCGACTCTTCAAACGCTTTGGACCCTGATGAGACTTGGCTGTGCCGCTTTGCCTTTTTTCCGTACAGCCTGAATCTTGCGATCATCAAGATTCCCCTACGTCCCCGAGTTCATGCAAAAAGAATATATCGACAACTGCTCGTAGGTGAAGCTGGATTTTACAACCCCCAGCCAGCCAAGTCCAAGTCTCATAGCGCAACTTCATCATCCGAGTTTATGAAACAACGGATTGAAAGAGCTTCATAGGGCAAGCGCCGAACAAGCAGTGGGGAGAGATTGAAAGATGGACTAGACCCCCTCAGCAAACTTCAATTGTATGGGAAGCTGCCGTATTCGGCAGCATCAAGTGCGAGGTTATGGGGACCATGGTAATTGAAACGTGCCGTTGCATTCTGTATTCTTACTACATTACATATGGCTCACTTACTTTTTATGCTCTAGAGCGGGCTAAGCCATGCCCACGGGATGGATATCCGGCTAAAAGGAAGAAAGAACAACCGTTGGGCTCGCATGTTACAGGTTTACAACGTAGCATTCTCCAAGCGTCTCACTTATGGTTAGCACCAGGGAATCCAGAGTCGACAATAACTTTAGGTAGGCTGAGACGGCGACGCAGTAACGTCTATAGTCTTTCCCGTTACGCCGGAGTTGCCGATGAGCCGATATCCTGCAATGGGAATCCGACGAGGACTAGCAAGACCTTATTCCTGAAAGCCAGTGTCGAGTCCGACATGTAAACTAGGAGCTTCGTTGGCGATCTTGGATGACCATGGATAAAACTATACCGCTGAGGGTTAACAAGGCGTCTCATCTTATTATCTGATAAACCCGTTGTTACTAAACTTGGCGGCATAGGTTTATAAGATGGCTTCCGTGGTTTTGGGTTGTAGACTTTTTTCTCGCGATCCGTAGGTTATCGCCTTTAGCTTTGAGTTCATATCACAACGCGCCAAGCTTCGCTGGTGATTCGAGGGAGAAGGTGTCTAATTCACGTCCTATTTGATGAGATATGATTATCGTGGATATATCTATAATAGGATCCCAGTTGACTTTTTAAATACCGGGTGAATCAAGATGTCAATTTCATTGATAAACTGGATCCCCTTGACTCTGCAACGGGTCACCATCAAGTGCCTAACTAATGCACCCAAGCAATATTCTAGCTCAGCTGTACCTTGAACTTGAACAAATCTTTGGCGACAATCTCGTCCTGCTTTTCCGCAATCTTTTCCAAGTCCCACCTAGCGCTGACTATCCGGCCGGAAAGCCACTCACGCCTCTCATTAACAAGCCACACGACCGAGTTGGGCGCCAAGTCAACATCGTCCTTGGGAAAGCTGGACAGCACGGGGTGCAGCTGCGTAGCCAGACGGCTCTCCGTGAGTCCGGGCTCGAACGAGTGCGCAACCAACCCCTGCCTGCCGTACTCGTGAACGAGAAACTCGATGTACCGGCAGAGGGCCATCTTGCACGGGCTGTAGGCCGAGTACCCCTCTGTCAGCATGATGCCCATGCCGCTCGTCATGTTGACGACCGTCTTGGCCGACGACGCCAGGAGGGCGGGGAGGCAGGCCTTGGTGACGAGGTATGTGCCCTTCATGTTGACCTCCCAGACGCCCCACCAGTCGTCCGTGGCGGACCGACCGAGGACGTTGTGAGCCTCCAGGGTTCCGGCGTTGTTGATTAGGATGTCGAGGGTGCCCCCGAACGCGGAAGTGATGCTCTCCACCGCGGCCCGGACTTGGTCCTCCGCCGTGATGTCGACCGGCAGCGCCATGACTTTGGGGACGGCGGCGCGGCCGGTCGCCGCAGCTGCCTCCTTGGCCTCCTGAGCGACACTCTTCAAGTCGTCGGCGGAGCGCGATACAATGGCGATGCGGGAGCAGCCAGCTTTGGCGCAGGCGAGGGCCAGGCGTCGCCCGATGCCCTGCGAGGCTCCCGTGATGAGGACTGATTTCCCCGTCAAGTCTGCCTTGGCCGGATCGATGAACGGGTAGCTTTCCGAGCGCGGAGCTGACGCGTAACCGACGTATTCCATGTAATTCGAATAGTCGACAGCGGGGAGTTGCTCTGCGTCAGCCATGGTTGATTTTATAAACAAGCCGACTATGTAAAAAGAGTTGTAATGATTTTTTATACAGGGACAGACTTGGGGGTAGACTTGAAAGTATAATTTTTAGACCAACGTATAGCGATGGGCAGCGTAGTTGCAGTACTTATAAGTTTATATATATTTATCGGTAGGGTTTAAAAATAGCTCAAGGAAACGGTGTCGCTATTCACCCCCCAATTTTATGCTGGGTCCCATATGAGGGGCGGCGCAGTGCAACTCACGATGCCGATTTGTGTGGATCTCAACTTTTCCGTGGAGTTGAATCATTGAATGTAAGATTTCGGCCTTCTCCACGGAAAAAAGAAAAGACTCATCTATATACAGGATAAAGATGAATCGAGCTCAGAAGCACCCAGGAGGGATTGAAACATTCTTCTCGTACCACGGTGACGAGAGCTATCGCCTTGTAATCAAGGCGGAAAGGCAATTTAAAGCTAATAGCTGACATGTAATCAGACGATTTATAAGGCGGAAATCTCACCATCTATCCCCCCACTTTCGGCCGAGATGAAGCCCGCATCCGAGGATAGAGAGGAGATGTGCGGGTGAAGCTGGCGGCTTAGATTCATGCCAAGGAATGTAAATGCCATTGTATTACCAGTTTCTTACACCTCAAACCTTGCATGTCTCGCCGCGTCTTCGGTGGGAATTGAATAGCTTTTTTTTTTTGGTCAATCCAAATATCGAGTATGCTCACCACACTACTGTCGTTTGCCGAAACGGTCAAAGCAGCCCGAATATATGAACAGCGCGAATGGGCATCATCCAGACCGCCATCCGGTTCGACGAGGTATTGGCGATGTAGGACACGCCTCGCCCTGTAGTAGATGAATCCTTGACTTGTAATATATTGATCACAGGATAAGCCTCGCCATCAAAAGGGGCTCATCCGCGATTTCCCTCCTCGGCCGGACGGACCTCTAAGAAGTATCTTTTCGGTTCAAAGATGGTTCATACATCATGTCTAAACAACGCAGTCTGGTGGTTGACAGATCTTGGCCAAGCAGTATGAGCGTGACAAGTAGCTCATAATCAGCCTGTTCAGTACCCGTGATGGAGGAACCCTTTTCAAAAGCTCCCTATTGCGTTTTTAAACCGATTGCGAGAGTATGAAGAAATCTTCGGTGGGACCCTCGCTCGCAGCAGCCGAGCTCGGAGTATCAAACTCTTCAGTATCTGATTTGTGAAAGAACTGCTGTACATCTTCTGACTATAATTAAAGCTTGGCTGCCCTATAATGACCGGAGGAGAGAATGGGGCGATTACGAATTCGCTTCGAGGGGGCTGCGTACATGGTAGAGCTGCTGTCCACGAGAGCTACGTAACAGCTCGATTAATCGATTACGCACGCCGTTTATAGTCAACCATGTGTCTGGAAATTTAATATTCGATCAAAGTGCGATGCGAGTAGGTCGTTGTATAGTGTCACTAGGAGGATCACTGGTGTCTAGAGCAGATCCAAGCTCGGAACTCGATGTATTCCTAAGGCCTTGTACAGAGCATGTGCTAATACCGACAATCTAAGTAAACCCCGAGGTAGAAGACAATATTAGTAACTGGGAATTAAGTAGAGGGCGACCGGGAATGACCCCGGAGAGGCCGGAAATAGAACTACCTAATCCGGTAATCGAGATATCCGGCCAGGATACTAAGGCCGCAGTATTAGGAGATAGCATCTTCTCTCCGAACACCAGGATGTAAAATCATGTCAACTTTTACTGTCAAGGCGGGATGTAGATTCTCGCGGAGCCTTTATTGCCATGTTAGGCATTCGTCTCTGTTTCAACTGTATATAAGTAGACATCGATGCCATCTCTCTTCACTTGTAATTATAAAACAGATACTCAACAAAGATTAAAAGACAGTCATCTTCAGTTTCATAAGGGAAACACACTCACTCATCCTAAATCACTTCAGGTTACCGGAGCCGCAATACCAGTACGGCCGCTGCTCTACAGTAATCAGATTATAGCCAACAGACATCCAGGCCCAGCCCTACCCAACATGCGCGTCTTCGTCACCGGCGCCTCTGGCTTCATCGGCCGCGCCGTCGTAGGAGAGCTCATTCAAGCCGGCCATATAGTCACAGGCCTGGCCAGAAACGACAATTCAGCGCAGACTTTGACCGCAATGGGCGCTCACGTCCACCGAGGCTCCCTAGACGATCTGCCCAGTCTCAGGGCCGGCGCGGCAGCCAGCGATGGCGTAATCCACCTGGCCTTTGACCACAACTTCGCAGACTATGCCGGCTCCTGCCGCCGAGACGCGCTCGCCATCGAGGCCATGACGTCCGCCCTAGCTGGTACCAACCGGCCGTTTGTGGGCACAAGCGGCGTCATGCTGCTGCCCAAGGGAAGGCTGGTGACCGAAGACGACGCGCCCGATGATAACACGAGGGGTGCCAATGAGAAACTTGTGCTGGGTTTCGCCGAAAATGGTGTCCGGGCCTCGGTCGTGCGCCTCGCTCCCACGGTCCACGGGGAAGGAGACAAGGGCTTCGTCGCTGTCCTGGCGGCCAGAGCCATGGAGAAGGGCGAGTCGGCATACATAGGGGACGGATCAAACCGCTGGCCCGCCACCCACCGGCTCGACGCCGCTGCCGCCTACAGACTTGCCCTGGAAAAGGGGGAGGCAGGCGCCGTGTACCACGCGATCGGTAAGAGCGGCGTGCCGGTCAAGCAGATTGCGAAGGAGCTTGGCAAGAGACTCGATCTCCCCGTGGTGTCCAAGAATGCGGACGAGGCGGCGGGCCACTTTGGCTGGCTCGCGTCTTTTCTCGGGGCAGACGTGCAGGCTTCCAGCGGCAACACGGCCGACGGCCTCGGTTGGAAGCCGGTGCATCCCGGTATTCTTGAAGACATTAAAGCTGGTTTCTACGACGAGGTTGACACGCCGCTCAAGGTTTGAGAGCGGTAGCTTGTTACGTGAAAGATGTAGTCGGATGGGGTGTATTTCTGATATTAGCCACTGCATGTTGAGTTTCAAGTCATAGGTACCAGCAGTAATTGCCAGGGGTGCCGTGCTGAGATGATTGATTCATATGGTGTTGTCGTTGACGGTGGGTTGGATTGGCAGAAAATGTCGTAGGATAAATGCCAGCATTCAGTATCGTAATGTCAATCCCATCAAGCCCCTTTCTGCATTTGTCTGCAAATTGCTGGACAGGGTCGTACGACTCCTTGGTCGGTAATTCAATCGTTGTAAAGGAATTGTTTGCTATAAAAGACAGACAAGGGAACTGTTTGTCAAAGATGCCATATCTATGGACGGGGTATCGTCAGGAGTACCTGGACATGTCTGACTGTTGCGGCAGTTAACCGAGTTGGCCTTGACGGCTACCACAATGTCCCTCGTCTTTGGGTAACGCATATGGCGATGATACTCGAGCCCCATGGCAATGAATGGTCGTCTCCAGAAATCGCAAGAAGGTGGTAATCATTTCAACTGCCGAAGGAGACATGAATCCCACCTTTAGAATCGTCCTTGTTCAGCTGAGCCCGATTCATGGCCGTGAATCTGCGTTAGGAGTGCACCGGAGTGCATTGCAGTGCACCGGGAGGTGGATGGCGTGATTCGTCCGCGTATTGTGTGCCACAGGCGTCGGCCCCCCTCCTCTGCATCATCACCCGAGGGACGTGGGGGGATAAACATCCCGCATAGCTATCGCGAGAGAGGCATCTTGGAGAATTACGCTTGTAACGCGCCGCCAAGTTTGGAAAATGAGTCAAAAGAATATCCATTGTTCAAGCATTTGAACAAGGTATAATGGCATTGACCAGCATTTATCAAACTGCATGGTGGTCATCACTCGGGATACCACTTTATCAGGGGATTGACTTTAAAGTCGCACTTGGCCAATCGTAATTGCAGTCGCTTGACCCCGGAGATTTGTCAATTCACATCTCGTGGTTTTAAACGTCTTATCGTGCCCGCGGAACCCATGTTGGTGTAGGGAGCGACAATGACCTGCAGCGTCGCATTGCCGGTCATGGCATACTTGATACTTGCAGATGTCGCCATTTTCGCCTGAATTTCGACCTTGCCTAATCATGCAATGTAACATAGACTTTTTGGAGGTGCGTCGGAAATTGGGATATGCGAACATTCTTCAACGTCGAGGAGAGCAAAATTAGTCAATGGCGTGCAAAAGGGTGCATCAAGTGATGGAATGACGCAAGTTTGCGATATCACCCATGTCTGTGTGCCTGTGTGTGTGTCGTGGTGGTGGTGTTGATGTCGCGCAAAAAGGGAAGAAAATAAAAGAGCGCACCAGCCATTGATGTCTTATAACCGCATCCTATTCCATGTCATATCATCACTATCACTTTTTTTCTTCAGAGGCCACAACCGACCATGAAGGCTTCCGCCCTCTCTACTTGGGCATTGACCCTAACAAGTCAAGTACTTGCCGCGCCTCAAGTCGTCAAGCAAGACAACGACGGCGAGTTTGAAAACGGCCAGCCCATCAGCGGCGATGGAAAAGGCGCTCCCATCCTCGGTGAGTCAACAAAGATTCTGTATTCTATCATCTGGCTCCCACCATATGATGGAGGCAGCACACGGTAAGCTCACAAAGCGTCCCTTCGATTCTAGGAGGCACCAACCCTACCGTGGACAAGCAGAATCCCAACAACCTCGGCCAGCAGCCGACGGACAATGGCGTCGTGCCCAACCTCAAGTGGAGATTCTCCGACTCCAGGACTCGCATCTTTAACGGCGGCTGGGTTCGCGAGCAGGTCATCCAGGATCTACCACAGAGCCATGACATTGCCGCCGCTCAGCAGCATCTCAAAAAGGGAGCCATCCGTGAGCTTCACTGGCACCGCGTGGTATGTCAAATCCCCCTCCCCCTGATCATGTTTTTTTTCTTTATAAGTGCAGTCCTAACATCAAAAGGCCGAATGGGGATTCGTATACGCCGGCAAGGTCCTCGTCTCGGCGGTGGATGAAAACGGCATCTACCAGGCGGTTGAGCTCGGCTACGGCGACATCTGGTACTTCCCCGAAGGCATCGCCCACACCGTCTCGGGACTCGACGACGAAAACGAGTTCCTCCTTGTCTTCGACGACGGCGACTTTGACCGCGCGGGCACCACCTTCAACATCGACGACTGGATCGCACACACGCCCAGGGCCGTCCTCGCCAAGAACTTTGGCGTCGACGAGTCCGTCTTCGACGACATCCCGAAGCCTCCTCCGTACATCCTCGACGGCGAAGTCAGCGACGGCGACGTGTCCGACCTGCCCGACTCCAACGCCGAGGGCGACGCCTCCTTTGTCTACCGCACGTTTGAGCACCCTCCCGAGAAGATTGCCGGCACCGGCGGCGAGTTTCGCAAGATTGATTCCACAAACTTTCCCATCAGCAAGACTATTGCTGCGACGTTTGTCACCCTCAAGCCTGGTGCTCTGAGGGAGCTCCACTGGCATCCCAATGTGAGTATTTTTAGTTCTCGCTAGACAGAGAGGCAATTGCTTCGCAGAACAGTTAACCTCTGACTTACTTGTATAGGCTGAGGAGTGGCTATACTTTCACAAGGGCCAGGCCCAAGCCACAGTTTTCACCGGCAACGCCAATGCTCGCACCTTTGATTTCAGCGCTGGCGATACCGCCGTCTTCCCCGACAACTCTGGGTACGTATTTCCCCCGAGTACAATGCCATGATTCAGTCGCGGTGATGTCGCAAAACACTTTTCTAACCCTGCCCCTTAGCCACTACATCGAAAACACGTCAAAGGACGAGGACCTGGTCTGGATCGAGATTTACAAGTCTGACCGGGTCGCCGACATCCCTCTCTCGCAGTGGCTGGCCCTGACTCCGGCCGATCTGGTCGCGCAGACGCTCAACGTGCCCATTGAGTTTGCCCGCAGCTTGAAGAAGGAGAAGCAGGTCTTGATTGAGTAAGAGCTTCGTCTGAGATTGGATGTGCCAATGACGGGGATGTGAACGTGAGATCTGGGCTGTGTTGAATATATGCGATGCCAATGAGGATGCAAAGGAATTGTTAATATACGTCGCATCATTCCCCTCCTTGAATGATGCAATGCACACTTGACAACAAGCAACAGTTCTGCCAATGGTAGGTTTTGGCGTCTCTTGTCGACCTTCAACATTAACCTACCCTGGGTCACCATATGGTTGAGACCATTACATCGCGTAGCGGCTCTCTGAGCATAATTTCTCATGAAACATCAAGAGTGATTAGGTGATGATGAACGTGTTGATCAAGTATACTGAGAGACCTTTGCAAATGTAAAATGTATGGTCACCTCAACGCATAGACCGCACGATTCACGATGGCCTCACCACCAAGCTGTTCATGAGGGCCTGATTGCTAACGAATGCCTGAAAATAACACCACAATGGACTCAACAGTCGCATCACGTGGACAAAATAGGGGTCCACAACGCCTTTAGAGCGGAGGATGCCGATAAATTGGAAAAAAAGAAGAAAAAAGCCACTTCGGAGTCGTTGCGGCGGTTCTGCGGATGCCGGACGGCCCCGTCGCCAGAATTGTCACTTGCCCGGGTCGCGACCAATGTCGTTGTCTACCGTCCGGTGTTGGCTCTAGATGGATTCAAGAGGCACAGCCAAATGGCCGTAACGCGTCCGAAATAGGGTGGCCCTGCGGTGAGCCAATAGACCCGATTTTTGTTGTCGGTAACACAAGTCATGCCATGACGAGAATGGACTCGACTACATGGCACTATCGAGTCATGGACGATGGATGCTCCTCAGCTGCTCGACATGTCGCATTGGTATGTATCCATCAGCATTCCATCAATCTGGGGTCTGGAGTACTCCACGTTAATATCGCCTGGAAAACCTGGGAGCGTTTGGCTGGGGGCGGGATAGCATCGACACTAGGTAAAATCAGATTATCGCCCAGATTTCGTAGAACGGGACTCGGCACACTAATCCCACGGAAATGAAAAGCAAGGGCATTTTCAAGACTTCACATCAGTGGCCACTGATAAGGAGGCGCTTTGCTGCTGCAGTGCAACGTTGTGGCATGTATCAGTTGTCGTCGGGGACACCTAACACTGCAGCAAGGGGGGGCGGCACCGGCAGCCCCAGCAACACCATGGCTTGCTTGGCCGTTGAGCCTTGGCAAATGTACAGATCTCTCATCTTGGGGCGAAGAGAACGTGGCTTGCGTGCCCACCTGATGTACCGGAGCGGCCATCCGGAGCTGACATGTAACGGGGCTAATCGGGGGCTCATGGAAAAAACCACCGAGAAAGCATGTGCGAAAAACATGTGCGCACCTGAGCAAAAGAGGCCGTTCATAGCATCATCAAGTCGGTCTGCTACTAGACAGAGCAGCATGGTTTTTCAGCCAGTGGCGACAGAGCTCAGGTGACCATTGGCGCATGAGACGGAGGAACCTCTCAAGTGCCACGAAATCATGCCGACTCTCAACTTCTAGCGGCCAGTACCGGTCAACTGCCCGCACTATTATGCCTCGGGGATCTTGGAGCGGCGTCAGACTTTTTTTGCAGTCACGCGATCAATTCGGACCGTATCGTAGAGTCGGCGAGATTTGCTTCTTGGGATTCTTGGTAGAAGGCTTGGAAGAATCCTCCTCTCTCTCCGCATCTCCCCATGCTGTAATCTTAATTGGAATTAAGAAGTTTCGGGACCGAAAAAGTCTAATATTGCCATGTGTCGTGAATCCATCCAATCGTTGACTTTACTCCGTAGATGGCGCTTGTTTCGCAAGTACCTAGGATACTGCTAATTGCAGGCAGGACTACATGTAGACGGCATTCTCCAGACGATTGAAGCGCGGTCCTCTTGGTTTGCCACCTCCGCTAAAACGTTGCTTGTTAAATGAACGACAACTGCAAGAAAAAGGGCCCTCGGCCAGATATTCGGCTGCCCCGCGCCTAGTTGCTGGGGTAGAGAATCCGCAAGTCTGGTGACGATGCATAGATTTTTCTGCATCATGTAAGTATTATTAGGTAGGGTAGTTCGTATGACAGGTAAAGAGGTCGGGACAGCAGCCAAAGTCACACAAAGATGTACACCTTGTTTTATTGCAGGAGAAAAAACGTTGAGCCAAAGAAATGCTGGCAATGGATTTGCACTGTGATGGTTATTTCCTCAAGCGCGTGCGGCGATCTTGGGGGCGCGTGACGGGATGCAACCTCATAGGAGCCGCTAGTGAGAACAGAATCACAACCGGCTTAGCAAAGAAAAGGGAAGCGGGATGGGTGCGGAAACAAACAGGAAAGCAAGCCAAGGCCTTGCCAACCGTGCGCGGTCAATCTTAGAAGGCAGACCATTCACAGGTCGCCGATGCCATGCACCACGTTCGGCGGCGTCTCGAGTACGACCGAAAATTCGCCCATTGGGACAGGCCCTTTTCAATCTTCCTCTGTGTTTCTGCTTCAGCGATTGGGGGCAGACTTCGGGGGGGACCCCGGTCTTGCATTGGGGCCCAAGCCGGACCGGGGAGGAGAGGGAGCCACCCAGGGTGTGTGCCTAGAGTAAAGAGGCTTTCAAGTTTCCGGAAATGGCATCTGAAAAGACGATGGACGGACGCGGGTAGAACAGAGGCTAGGTACCTAACTTGCTTCACTGCCGGACTTCTGGAGAAGCGGCCAATGGCAGATAAAGCGAGCTAAGCAGACCGCACGCGGACGCGAGGATGTTGGAAAGGTGGGAGGTGAGGAAAGACGTCGATGACGAGCTCTCATCACCGTCGGGCCGAGAGCAGTGGCTGAGAATCACTGGGGGGGCAAACGAGCTGCGAAGATCACAGCGCCGAGACTTTTGAAGGGTTTTTTTCTTGGCTTGCAGTGACCTGTAAAACAAATTGTCGGGGTAAAAATAGACGTGAAAAAAATACAGGGCACAAACACGAGGACTTTGCTGCCCATGGGGGAGGGATCGAACCAAACGGCCCTTCTCGGTGCTTCTCCTCTCGCAGCGCTCACCATTTTAGCAATTCGTTTCCCCCAGCGGCGCGCCGCGTCTGTCGGCCTTATTGCCAACAAGGTGCAGAAAAGCCCAGACTTTTTGGAACTCGCGCCGAAAGACCCACAGACTTTCTCCGAGGATTTTTGGCTCGACTCGTTTCTCTGCCTTGATCGGTGTGCACTCCGCAGTATAGGAGTTTGTCGTTGTAATAGTTAGTACGTAGTATATGCGACTTATATCCTTGGGAGAGAGATCGCGAGAACGGGTTTCAAGCTGGTTCCCATGATTTTCCATACATGGAAACAAAGACTCTCGGCGAGGCCCAGAAAAAAGGCAATCGTTGTAGATACGATCGGAGGGGAAAACAATCCAAGATCTCAGGGACTGGGTATGGAGTACTTGGTCCGTACGATTGAATGGATCGTCCAAATACCTTCCTAGTAGTCGCACGAAATGACACCACCTGCACCGTTAACCATGAAAAAGTCATGCAAAATGCACTCCGTGAAAGGAAAGTCAATGACATGGCTGAAACGGGCCACAGCTGCAAGCTTCTTTTTTTGATGGAACAAAAAAGAAGAAGAAAAAATTCTGTGTTGGTGCATGGCTAGTTTAGAGCCAAGGGATGTGGTTGGTTGTTGGATGGAGGTGGGGGAAGGAGCCACTCCTCCCCTCACCCCCCTCAATTTCCCCCAAGGGGGACACGAGCTCAAATTACCAGGCTAGACCCAAGTCTGCACTAGCACCATGGCCGAATCACGGCTCTTCTAACGCCTCTTGCACTTTCCCCAGCGGGGAAGTGAGCCACCCCCAGACCAGCCCTCCAGGTGCAGTTCGAGTCGAAAAGGCGGACAATTGGATGCATTTTACGACCAGGGGGAGGGGGTGTGTAGAATGGGCGTGTTGGCTCAATCCCTTGACTGGGAACGGACTGGACTGGTACATGTACTTTACCCTTGTTCGTGAGTCGATTGAACCCCTGTTGCATGCGGAAAAAAGCAAAAGGACAAAAAAGAAAAAAAGATGAAAAAAGTCAACAGAACCGAGGACCACGGGTGGCCGCTTGGCGCCTTTTTTTGGCAATGGCGGCTGTTGGCAGGTGCTGCTCTTCATAATACTCCGTAGAAGGCAGTTGCATCGCAACCTTCCCCCCCCCGTACCTTCCCGCGAAACCCGTCTCAAATTAAATAAGACCCTTCATCTCCCACATCCCAATTTCTCTTGATTTTCCCCCTCCCTTCTTCTTTTGTCTCTCCGTCGATCAACACTGAACTCACCAAACCCCCACACCCTCCCCCCTTTTCCCCACGGGCAAGACCAAACGGTTCAAGACAACAACAAGCCACCGCCGTCTCGCTATTCTTCAGCAATGGCGAGCGTCGAAAAGAATGCGGACAGCGAGGTCCGCAAGGCCTCGGTCGTCCTCCAGGCCGCTGAGACGGTAGAGCAGGTTGAGGCGCCCGTCACCTGGAAGGCCTACCTCCTGTGCGCCTTCGCCTCATTTGGTGGTATCTTCTTCGGTTACGATTCTGGTTACATCAACGGTGTCAACGGTTCCTCCATCTTCATCCAGGCCATTGAGGGCCCGGACGCCACCGAGCTGTCCGAGAGCCACCAGTCCCTGATTGTCTCTATCCTGTCTGTTGGTACCTTCTTTGGCGCCGTCATCGCTGGTGACCTGGCCGATTGGATTGGCCGCAAGTGGACCGTCATCATCGGCTGCGCCATCTACGCCCTTGGTGTTGTTATTCAGATGATTACCATGGGTGGTGATGATCGTGCTGCTGCTCTCGGTCCCATCGTCGTTGGTCGTCTCGTGGCTGGTCTCGGTGTCGGTTTCGAGTCGGCTGTCGTTATTCTCTACATGTCTGAGATTGTGAGTACAAACCGATCTTTCAACTCTGAAACTGAATCAGAGAATGAGGGGAAAAGTCGCTAACAGGCTGAATCATAGTGCCCCCGCAAGGTCCGTGGATCTCTCGTCGCCGGTTACCAATTCTGCATCACCATCGGCATCATGCTGGCTTCCATCGTCGTCTACGCCACCAAGGAGCGCCAGGACACGGGCGCCTACCGCATCCCCATCGCCATCCAGTTCCCCTGGGCCATCATCCTCGGCGGCGGTCTCATGTTCCTCCCCGACTCCCCCCGTTACTTTGTCAAGAAGGGCAACCTGCCCGCCGCCCGCGACGCCCTCGCCCGCGTCCGTGGTCAGCCCGAGGATTCCGTCTACGTGCAGAGCGAGCTTGCCGAGATTGTCGCCAACGAGGAGTATGAGCGTGCTCTGATTCCCTCGACCACCTGGTTCGGTTCTTGGGCCAACTGCTTCAAGGGTGGTCTCTGGAGCCCCAAGTCCAACCTGCGTCGCACCATTCTCGGTACCTCTCTCCAGATGATGCAGCAGTGGACCGGTGTCAACTTCATCTTTTACTACTCGACTCCGTTCCTGCAGTCGACCGGTGCCATTGCGAACCCGTTCCTCATGTCCATGGTCTTCACCCTCGTCAACGTGCTCTCTACCCCGCTGTCCTTCTGGACCGTCGAGCGCTTCGGTCGCCGCACCATTCTCATCATTGGTGCTTTTGGCATGCTTGTCTGCCAGTTCCTCGTTGCCATTATCGGTGTTACCGTCGGCTTCAACCATACTCATCAAGACCCTAGCAACCCCGATCAACAGATTGCCAACAACATTTCTGCAGTCAACGCTCAGATCTCTTTCATTGCCATTTTCATTTTCTTCTTCGCCTCAACTTGGGGGTAAGTGTTTTTTTATAACCCTGCTATTTAAGCCTGATGCTAACAATCTCGTTTAGTCCTGGTGCCTGGATCGTCATTGGCGAAATCTTCCCCCTGCCTATCCGTTCCCGTGGTGTCGGTCTGTCGACGGCGTCCAACTGGCTGTGGAACACCATCATTGCCGTCATCACCCCTTACATGACGCACGAGGACAAGGGCAACATGAAGTCTTCCGTCTTCTTCGTCTGGGGCGGCCTCTGCACTGCTGCCTTTGTCTACGCCTACTTCCTCATCCCCGAGACCAAGGGCCTCACCCTCGAGCAGGTTGACAAGATGATGGAGGAGACGACGCCCCGCACCTCGGCCAAGTGGAAGCCCACGACGACTTTTGCCTCCACGGTGGGCACCTCGAATGGCTACCTCCACAGCAGCGTCATTGCCGACGCCGAGCGTCGCGGCTCTACCGTTTAAGCGAGCCAGCGCATGTTACATATATAACTATATACCCAGATGTAATTAGGAGTTGGGCGACATTTGATGATTAATCGCCATGGATTGTGGTTGGCAGTAATGTTTACGAGTTTTGGACGTAGCTACTTCAATTGAGTCGCAATTTTCAGTTACATTTTTGAGTCTGTTTTCATTCACATGACTTGTACTTCTTTTGTTCCATCCGCACGCAAATTCTATTGATTATTTCAGGAAATGCTGAATGAGCTTCTTGTAACCCTGAATGCTGTCGATGAGATCGGGGATACGAATATACTCATCAGGCCCATGCGCGGTCAAGATCGAACCGGGACCATACAGGACCTTTTTAAAGTCGCCCCTGAGACGAGGGACGTCGGTGCCAAAAGCGACGGGCTCGGCCTCGAACCCTTCAACGTCATAATCGAGCAACACCTCGGGGTACTCAAACACAAACTGCAGCTCGACGTCGGGGGCGTGTCGGGAGGCGATTTCGGCAATCTTGGCCCGCACGCCGGGGAGATCGTCCGACATGCGGACCTCGCAGAGGGCCTTTGCGGAGGGGGCGAGGATGTTGTGCTTCTCGCCTCCGGAGAGGGTGCCGATGTTGAAGGTCGAGGGGCCGAGGACGGGGGAGGTGGGCCAGGTTGCGGAGGTGAAGTCGTTGAGGGCTGCGAGGAGGGATGATGTTGCGCTTTTTCCTAGATGGGGGTATCCAGAGTGGCTGTTCATCATATCGAGGTTTAGTAAGATATATTACACGTTATTGAAACTGTGATTCAGTGGGGATGGATGGAGGTGGTGAGGAATGGAGATGAGGGATGGATTACTTACCACGCCTGTCCGTGGGCAATGAGATTAAAAGCAATCTGCCCCTTGTGTCCCTTTGCAAGCTTCCCCTCGGTCGGCTCAGCAAAAACGACAGCCTCCCATCCAAGTCCCATGTCATTCGCCGCAACCATCCCCGGCCCGCCGTCCTCCTCCCCCACGACAAACAGCAACCCCACGTCCCCTCCCCCTTCCGCCAGCACTCCCTCGGACCGGAGCTCCTCGACGGCCATGATCTGCGCGGCCAGCGGCCCGAGGTCGTCGGACGAGCCCCTTCCCCGGATGATTTCTCCGTCCTGCGTCATGGGGATGGAGGGGGGCACGGTGTCCATGTGCGCGGTGACGAGGACGCGGGTTGCGCGCTGGGAGCCGAGGTAGGCGTAGACGTTTTGGCGGTCGGAGCCGGGGGAGATGGGGACGAGCTCGGTTGTCCAGCCTAGGTTGGCGAGGTGCTGGGATAGGTAGAGGCATATGGCTTGTTCTCGTTCTGTTGTGCTTTCCACCGCCATGAGGGCTTTGAGAAGGGACACGACGGGGTGCTCTTTGGACGCCATTTTGTTTATCAGGCTTTTGCTTTGATTTTTGTGAAAAGCTGTAGAAAAGGCTTTATTGATGGATCAAGTGAAATGGGGTTTCTTGTCAATGCATGTACTTGTCATGTGTTGCTTTTGTATCATGGTATACAACGTTGAATATATGGATCCGTCATCGGTGGCACTGAGTCATGGATTCATGTTGTTGGAGGGCGCATTATTTTACATAATGGGCCAACTTGACTGCGCGGGGATGCGAGGGTCTTTTGATTTTAAGAAAGAAAAAAATATGCTTTATGTAAATATGGTCTGGAAATACCGAACTCCGATTTCCCCGTGATGTAAAAGGTGGTTGGTTATTGGTTTGTTGTAAGAAGTGTTGTTGAAGAGAGTACACTAACTGCTATTGGGCGAAATACATCTGGCTGTTGTTATGTTTGCATTCCGGGCTGTCCATTTTGGGAGCAGGTTACAACTTGGGGATGTTGCGTGTAGTACTAAGGGTAGTATATTGTTCGTAATTGCCCGAATCTGGTTGATTCATTCTGTCTATTTGGGGAGCCATGCATCGTGTTGAGCTGGTGAAGGATTATACGAGAATGACGCTGACAAATTCAATGGCTCGTAATTTACATTGATTCAAAACAGCTTCGTTGACGACTGATCGTGGTCCACAGGCGGGGGGAGGGATTTCCTAGCTTCAGCCAAGACGGTCAGACGCAGATCTATCGATCGGCCCCGTGTCAGAGCCGCTCCGAGTGATGTCGACAATTTAAGGACATTACAGCAGGTGCAACGCATCACGGTCTGTGTAATTGAATGGATCAAATTATCTGACCTGATGGCATCATCGGCCTCATGGCGGGCAACCTCAGTCATGGTGACTCTGAGAGAAACGTGGTCATGAATGTTTGACAGGCCTACATTCTCGTTCCTATTTTTCATTTATGCGAACTGAATCCCTTTGTTCACATAACAGAGCATCACAGTGGTGCGAATCGCCTCGAGACCCAGACTTGATATAAAGGTCAAGACCAAATCCACCCCTCAACCGCGTAGTTACTATGAATAAAGCGTCTACACTCTAAACCGAGCTTGAAATAATCCATATTTTAATTCAATTCAGGGTAACCGCGTCATCTGGCATCTAACCCTGGCCCACCGACGCCGAGCCCACGCCGAAAAGACCGAGGACCACCGGGCATTGGCCAAAGCAGTGGATTGAGACCCATCTCAGACCCCCTTTCGAATCCTGGATCTTGTTCGTAACCTCCGCTTATCAGATGATCTGATAAAAAAATCCGCAGGGCCAGCCATGACATGAGCTCGTACGATTCAACCCCGGTCTCACTCCGCCTTTTCATATCCGTCAACATTCCTTACACTCTTTCATACCTTTCTTAGTTGAGTCATGATGACCTGAGATATTAAAAAATGAGGCAGCGTCATATCTCGCTGTTGAGCCTACTCCTCGCAACCCCTTTAGCCACACACGCCGCGCAGCAGCAACCCTTGTGCGCAGACGCGTGCGAAAACTCCCTGCAAAAAGTTAGGTTCACCGACGTCGAGGCCGGCGCGACGCCGCTGGAGCGCAGGTGCCGGAGCGAGCTGTACCACCGGTCTCTGTACCTCTGCCTCGACCTTCACTGCGGGCGGGATGATGTAGGACTGGAGCTGAGGCTGCTCAACGGCACTTGCGATGGGAGTCTGCCGCCGTGGAGCATCGTGAATGGGTACACGGATGACGAGGTTGGGAGGATCGAGAGGATTGAGGGTGAGGTGCTGCCGCCTTGGGTTAATCCGCGTGGAAAGGTTATCCTGCCTTCTGATGAGTTTTATGCGTTGTGGGAGGGCACATTGGTGAGTCCTTTTCCCCCCTTCTTTTTGATACAAGTGTAATGTGTGCATGTTTGTATAATGCATGTAATGTTGGTGTATAGTCATGTACTGTTAGTTGACAAAAGGCAGGACTCGGTCAGATACGTCAATGACCACCACCGCTCCTACGGCCGGGCAATGTCCATCTTCTGGGCCGTCGTCGTAGCCATGGGCCTCGCCAACCGTCTTGCAAACGACCTGAGACGCAGACGCGGCCACCACCACTGGTCATTCTCGTCATGGGACAGCGTCAAGGCAAACCTCGTCCACCCGGCGACATTTGGCGGGCGGACGGCGCGCAGCTTCGGCCCCTGGGGGACGCTGCCTCCTCGCGTCCAGTCCCTCACCGTGCTCTCCTTTTTGCTGCTCAACGTCGGCTTGACTGTCAGTGGATACAGCCTATTTCCTGGAAATCTCTAGTCAGTACCCTTCTTCCCCCTTTCTTTCCTCTTTTCTTCTGTCCTACCTTTAAAACATGGGCTAATTTATACGTTGGGCATGTTGATGTAGCTTCCCCTCCATGACGGGACAGATCCTCCGCTACGTCTCGGACAGAGCTGGCATCATTTCCTTTGCCACGTTTCCCGCCATCTGGCTCCTGGGCATGCGGAACAACCTCGCCCTCTGGCTGACGGGCTGGGACTTTGCCACTTGCAGCAGCTTTCACCGCTGGGCCGCGAGGATGGCCACGGTAGAGGCCGTGGTGCACTCTGTCGGGTACACCGTCATTGTCCTCCGAGGTGAGCCTGGATGTCTTTTAATTCAAAATGAAGTTGCTTTACTGACATGAAAGTTGAATAGAAGGCGGATGGAGTTATTTCTCCTGGTGGTGGGGTCTATGGTTCTGGTGGGCTGGGCAGTTGGTGAGTTTTCAGGGGTTGTGCTGTCGAGATGATGCAAGAGTTGACTTTGATGCAGGCGACTATACTCATGTGCTTCTTGTTGGCATTTTCCTTCTACTGGATCAGGAGACGGCAGTACGAAATCTTTCTCGCCCTGCACATTATTCTCTCCATCCTGCTGCTATTCTTCATGCTCGGGTATGTCCTCCATCTACATCTGCCCGTCCATATTTTATACTCACACCTTTTCCTTTTCCAGCCACGTGTCAATCTTCAACGGCGAATATGACTTGTTCGTCTGGATCCCCGTCGCCATCTGGGCCGCGGACCGGCTCATGAGGGCCGCCCGCATCCTCCTCTACAACCGCCGCTTCTGGACCGTCGCCGGGAGGGTGAGCTACAACCCGGCCGCCAACATGGTTAGATTGACGGTTCCCTGCGGCGAGAGCTTTTATAAGATCCAGCCGGGCACGTACTACTACCTCATGATGCTCGACGGCGCCAACAATTGGGAGAGCCATCCATTCACGGTTGCCTTGATGCCGCCTCCCAAGCATGAAAACGACCATGTTAGCGAAGACGAAGACGAAGAGTCGCCGCTGCTAAGCTTGTCGTTGATGTACAAGAAAAAGCACGATCGAGAGATTGGATTCCTGATAAGGCCGTACGACAGCTTCACGTCTCGGCTGCGAGACGCGGCGGCGCAGCACTGGCCCGACTCGACGTCGGCGCGCATCGTCGTGGAGGGACCGTACGGGCACTCGAGGCCGCTGCACCGCTTCGACAATGTTTGTTTTGTCGTCGGCGGGAGCGGCATAGCTGTGCCGCTGTCTTATATGCGCAGCTTACTCCTGGGCAGCCCGCGGGTCCGGCGGGTTTGCGTTCACTGGTCTGTGAGGGAGCATGCCCTTGCGTCTGACGTGCTCGAGAACGACCTCGCTGATTTGATGGTACTGTCCGACAAGCTCGAGATGAGCGTTTACGTCACATCCGGGGAGGCAGGTGGTCGGTTGGGGGCTGATGATGATGGTGGTGGTGATGGTGGTGGTGGCCCGTCGGGGGTCAAGGTGTGGGAGAATAAAAGGAGGATGGAGGCCGGGGAGGTGGTGGCTTCTGCGGTTGAGGAGGCTGAGAAGCAGAACTTGGCTGTCGTCGCGTGCGGTCCGGCTGACATGTCGGATGGCGTTAGGAGGGCGGTTGTCGAGGTCATGGGCCGAGGTGCGAACCTGGAGTATTTCGAGGAGAGTTTTCAGTGGTGAGCCGTCGTGGTTAGTGTTGGACACGTATATAGCGAGCATCTTGCATTTCATTGGGTAGTTGATTATATAATGGGCATTTTTGTTACAAGCGGTTATCACTGTCTTTTTCCAGAGATGCTCATTATCGAGGCACGCTACCATCATAGAAAAGGGGGGGAAAAGGGGAAGGCAATACACCGCGGGAGCATATCCATCCCTACATCTTGACAATAACCTTGCCCCTACACGACCCCCCTTTGACAACCTCAAACCCCCTAACAGCATCCCCAAAATCAAAAACCCCATCAACAACAACCCTCAGCTCACCCGCCGCAAACCACTTGACAATCCTCTCCAAATTCTCCCTCCTGTCCTTTGCCATAAACTGCACATACGGCCGCTGCCTGCCCCCCAGGAACTGCGGCGCGAGCAGGTGCAGCGCCACCCGCGACACGCTAACCAGCGACACTTTACCCCCGACAAACACGTATGGTGCACCCGGTCTGAGAAAGTGCTGGCTCTGAGGGTAGAGGTCTGCGGGCGAGTCGCATACGTTGTCGACTACCACGCTGAAGACGTGACCCTTTTTCTTGAGCTTGGCTATGACGTCTTCTTTTGTATAGTCGATGATAACGTCGGCGCCGAGGTCCCGGCAGAGGTTGATTTTGGAGGTGGAGCATGTTGCTGTTACGCGGCAGTTGAGAAGCTTGGATATCTGGATACCTAGGGTTCCCACGCCGCCGGACCCGCCGTTGATGAAGACTTCGTGTTGAGGGTCGTCGTCGTCGTTGGATTTGTCGTTGACGTAGGGCGCTATGGATTGGTAGGCTGTCAACGCTGCCGTGCCGAGTCCGGAGGCGAGGATGGCGTCGGCGTGGGAAGGTAATTTGGCTACGTGGCTGCGCGGCACGACGACGTACTGCGACAGCGAACCTTGTCTCCCAAAGGGACTCACCCGACCGACCACGACATCCCCGATCTGGAGGGGAGACTCGACGTCGACGTTGACGCTGGACCCGACTGCGACGACGCGGCCGCTCAGGTCCATGCCCGGCGTCTTGGGGAAGCCGAGGACGGCCCGGGCCACGAGTCCCATCTCCGCGACCTTGTAGTCTGCCGGGTTGAGGCCCGCCGCGATGACCTCGACTAGCACCTCGTCGTCGCCGACGCTGGACGAACTGGGCCTCGGCACGTCGTCTCTCAGCTCCAGCGTTGAGAGGACAGGACCCGGTCGCGGGAGCTGCCATGCTCGCATCTTGTCCGACATGATTGTTTTATCTGGACGTAAAGAAGTCGAAAGGAATCAATTGCAATGTCCTGATTGTAGATTGACAAGGGAAGGGTGTTTTGTGATGAGCAGCTGGGAGCGACTGATTATGAAGAGAGATGGGGTAGGTTATTATAGCCGAAATATCAACCACGCCATCGTCTCAAAGACGTAATGTCAGCTGAAAATGCGCTGTGTGACTTTCCGCAGACATAACGTCAAAGCATAACGGCCGCTGGATCGGTCCATCGAGAGATGGGTAATAGGGCGTTGTTCCAATCCACTAAATAGATACGGGGGGGGGGACAATCTGGTGGCGTCCAACAACTCTATCGGTTAGCCAAAGTCAAGGTAATTTTTACAGCACAACTGCCCCGACAGCGGGAGTACCAGGCGGTTTGGGCCAAAGCCAAACCAAACATCGATCCCACCTCACTTCCGGTCCGGTCCGTCGTCGTTGGGGGAGGCTTCACCTCTGATAAAGCTGAGTGTGGATTCTAGTATGGTTAATGAAGCCTGGATACAAACTGGAATCTGGACAAGCTATCGTCTTCACACAAAGGCATTCAAAGTGGTCATAACATTTTTATTCATGCTGTTCGCCTTAAGCTACCGCGTAAAACTTCATCATTGTGCAAAGCTAAATCTACAAGCGGCTGGAGGGCCTGCTAGAGCTGCGCTTGACGTCGTACCTATCGAGGTTCATCACCTTGTCCCAAGCAGCGACAAAGTCCTTGACAAACTTCTCGCCGCCGTCGGAGCTGCCGTAGACCTCGGACAGAGCACGCAACTCGGCGTGCGAGCCAAAGACAAGGTCGAAGCGAGTGGCGGTCCACTTGCGAGAGCCAGTCTTGCGATCGGTACCCTCAAACGTCTCGCCGTCGGCGCTTGGCTTCCATTCGGTGCCAGCGTCGAGAAGGTTGACGAAGAAGTCGTTGGTCAGCTGGCCTGGACGGCTGGTAAAGACACCGTGGGAAGACCCATCCCAGTTGGCGTTGAGGGCACGCATACCACCGACGAGCACCGTCATCTCAGGTGCCGAGAGGTTCAGCAGCTGAGCCTTGTCGACGAGGAAGTGCTCGGCCTTGACATTAGGCGTCGACTTGCCGTAGTTGCGGAAACCATCCGAGAAGGGTTCGAGGTGGCCAACCGACTTGACGTCCGTCTGTTCCTGCGTGGCGTCGGCGCGGCCAGGAGTGAAGGGCACCCTGACGACGTAACCAGCGTCCCTGGCAGCCTTCTCGACACCGGCAGCACCGGCCAGGACGATCAGGTCAGCAAGAGAAATCTTCTTGCCGTTCGAGGTTGAAGAGTTGAACTTTTGCTGAAGCTTCTCCAGACCGGCGATGATATCCGCGAGCTGCGAGGGGTTGTTGACCTCCCAATCCTTCTGGGGAGCGAGGCGGATGCGACCACCGTTGGCGCCGCCACGCTTGTCGCTGATGCGGAAGGTAGAGGCCGAGGCCCAGGCAGTGGAGATGAGCTTGGAAACGTTGACGCCGCTCTTAATAATCTCGGACTTGAGGGCAGCAATGTCCTGCTCATCGACAAGAGGGTGGTCGACGGCAGGGATGGGGTCCTGCCAGATGAGGTCCTCCTTGGGAATCTCAGGACCGAGGTAGCGGGACTTGGGACCCATGTCGCGGTGGAGAAGCTTGAACCAGGCGCGAGCAAAGACATCGGCGAACTCGTCAGGGTTCTTGAGGAAGCGACGCGAGATCTCCTCGTACTTGGGGTCGGCGCGAAGAGCAATATCAGTCGTCAGCATCGTGGGAAGGTGCTTCTTGTTGGGGTCGAAAGCGTCAGGGATCATGGGCTCCACGTTCTTGGCCTGCCATTGGTTGGCGCCAGCAGGAGACTTGGTAAGCTCCCACTCGAAATTCAAGAGGTACTCGAGGAAGTTCATGCTCCACTTGTTGGGAGTCTTTGTCCAGATGACTTCCAAGCCGCTGGTGATGGTGTCGGGTCCCTTGCCGGAACCGTGCTTGTTCTTCCAGCCGAGGCCTTGGTCTTCGATACCAGCGCCCTCAGGCTCGGCACCAATGTTGTCCGAGGGGGCAGCACCATGAGTCTTGCCGAAGCTGTGACCGCCAGCAATCAGAGCAACAGTTTCCTCGTCATTCATGGCCTAGGAGAAAGTTAGCCGCCATCACGGGTGACCAGTGGGAGGAAATATGTGCTCACCATGCGGCCAAAGGTCGATCTAATGTCTGCAGCGGCTGCCAGGGGGTCGGGGTGGCCATTAGGACCCTCGGGGTTTACATAGATCAAACTAGAAACCAAAACGTAAGCGTTTGTTGACCATGGAAAGAGGCATTGTTGATGATACGTACCCCATGTGAGAGGAACCAAGAGGCTGCTCCAGATCCTTGGTGTGACCATTAGAGTTTTCAGGCATATCGCCATCGACAACGCCGGCATATTTCACGCCTTTGCTGCCGTGAGAATAACGGACGTCGTTGCCGAGCCAGGTATCCTCGGCACCCCAGTAGGTGGACTCGTCGGCCTCCCAGGTATCAGGGCGACCACCAGCAAAACCAAACGTCTTGAAGCCCATGTTCTCGAGGGCGACGTTGCCGGTAAGCAGGATCAGGTCAGACCAGGAGATCTTGTTGCCGTACTTTTGCTTAATGGGCCACAGCAGGCGGCGAGCCTTGTCGAGCGAGACGTTGTCGGGCCAGCTGTTGAGAGGGGCGAATCGCTGTTGACCCTGCAAGAACTGTTAGCAAAAGTAAATCATCATCTTAGTTCTAATTGCTTACCTGACCGCCGCCGCCACGACCATCAAAGACTCTGTAGGTACCGGAACTGTGCCAGCTCATGCGGACAAAGAGACCGCCGTAGTGACCATGGTCGGCAGGCCACCAATCCTGTGAATCAGTCATGAGTTGGTTAAGATCCTTCTTGAGAGCCCAGTAGTCGAGACTCTTGAAGGCCTCGGCATAGTCAAAGTCCTCGCCGAGGGGGTTGGTGGCGCCCGTGTGCTGGCGAAGGATGTTGAGCTTGAGCTGGCCGGGCCACCAATCGCGATTCTTGGTGCCGCCGCCGGCGACGTTCATGTGAGGGCACTTGCTTTCCGCCATGTTTGCGGGACAAGTAGAAAACAACCGTTTGTTCTGTAATAGAGTAGATGCTTTGGCAACGGGGGCAGCCTTGGAGCAGTATAGATTATGAGAAACGCGGATAAACTTGGACGACAAAGGAGACGGGAAGGGACCCTTAAGTAGTTGGCCCGTCGTTATTACCCCGCGTCTCATGACCAACAGCTTGCTGGTCATTGGCGAATTGGTTGATGGTGGGTTGCGCTGGAGGCATCACAGACATCTGGGCGGTGACAAGTTGTAACGGGAGCGGATCCATTTATCTTGTCTAAGAGAGGGGCACGGATACATTAACGCAGACACGCAGGAATTGGTTACGTAGCTAGCCAAGTTAGAGGAAGCCATTGAATCGTAAAGGAGGGGTCCTACTTGCCTTGGTCGACTTGTCAAACGCAAAACTTCGACTTTGATTACCATAGACGGCTAGCGTCGACCTCGCTGTGCAGCCGGAAGGAGGGGCAGGAACGGGGTGATTCTGTCGGGAACTCACGCCATTGCCTTTTGGAACAACTTCAATTTCCATGACAAGCATACTAGTGCTAGTAGCAGCAAGACACTAGGAATGTCTTTCCAGCAATTCCGCGTCTCTGGCCAATCGGACAAGCCATTCTAATCTCGTTGAAAATTCGAAACCAGCTCGGTATCGAGGAACGCAGTTCGCCGTAGAATTTCTACTAGCCAAAAACCATTCTCTCTGCCCGAAAATCGGATGCTCGCTCCTTCTTTCCACATCAGGCTTAGCGTTTCAATCAGTGTCCGGAGTAGAGATGATGAGGCACACTACACCAAGCAAGATGGAAGGAACAGCCGCGCTGTTCACCATGTACGTTCATGAGTAATTGCTTACTCGACGTCTCGCACGACCATGATTTAAACCTTTGCCTAGGTATGCACTCGCCGCGTCGGGACAATCAGAGCTTTGACGGCGATTTCTCGGCAATCTCTGTTGCCCCTCGCGCTGAACTACCCTGGAAATAACTAGCGCTCCGTCCTCATTCCCTTTCCGGTCTCTCGATATCATGATATGCGTCATCACTTAATGTGATATCTAATATCTTCATCTCTTGTTAGTCTATCAGCTACTAGTAGCTCTTTTGAGACAAGCATTACTTGCTCTTTAACAAGACCCCCGACTTTATGATGCCGGAGAATACTCTCAGCTTAGTAAAGGCAAATGCCATCACGTTGGTACATGGAGATCACGGTGTGCACGCTGCAACGGACATGACCGTACATAATAGATCCTGAAGGATCACCCTGAGGTGGAAGTATGTAGCCAACATGCCACTTTAGCACTTGTTGCCAGCGGCTTGTCGAGGGGGGTTATTGCATATCTAAGGATGATAGGATCGATAGATGACAACATAGACACTGCTCTTCTTATGCGGTATTGATATAAAGGCACTGAGTTCAACTCAAGAATACTCATCCAAGTCAAACGAAGTCCCTTGGATTATAAATGTCGGTTGGAATAAACGCAGGAGAGATTATAGTTATGGAGCGCACGTGACCCTTGGCAGATTTCAGCGGAGCCCAGTGGAAGGTGGCCGAAGCCGCTGACTGATGTCACAGCCCTCGACGTAAGAAAAGTTGACGCACTCCTGTCGCCATGGCCAATTATTCATCCTTGTGGTGAACATTCTCGCCTTATATTATCGATGTCATGGCGTGCGACGTAGCACTCAATCTCCTACATTTTTGCGACACTTGACGCCTGAACACACCTTCCGCGATCCCTCTAATCCCTCTACCATGAACGAACCCACGACGCTGCGATGGTCCGGTAGCTTCACCGTGCTTCCACCGACCCTAAAATCACTTGAAGGGGATAAGATTGTCTTACCACAGTCTGCGCTTGAGCAGCTTCTGCAGGCAGCCCCCTCGTCTCGAACAGGTTCCACGATAACGTCTCGCAATCCCTTCAACCCGTACGCCTCAGCCGCACCGTTTCAGGATGAGGCGCAAAAGCTGCCCAATCCGCTCATGTTCCGGCTCGTCAATCCAAAGACCAATAACATAGTCTATGCAGGAATCAGGGAATTCTCAGCGCCCGAAGGGACCATTATCCTCAGTCGCTTCCTATTAGAAGCCTTGGGGATCAAAGAGGAGGACCTATCAGAATTGGGAGATGGCGTGCGTAATGGAGCGAGCTCGACAGACGCGATAGATCTTACAGATGAATCCGATTCATTAAAATTAACTGTACACGCTCGACAACTTCCCAAGGGCACCTACGCCCGCCTCCGACCGCTTGAGGCTGGCTACAACCCTGACGATTGGCGACCAATCCTCGAGCGGCATCTTCGACAAGGTTTCACAACACTCACGAAAGATACGGTTCTAGCGGTCAAAGGAGGGCAGGGAGAACAGTTCAGATTCTTCCTAGACAAGTTCCAGCCTGAAGGCGACGGGATATGTGTCGTAGATACCGATATCGAAGTCGACATTGAACCTCTAAACGAAGAACAAGCCCGGGAAACGCTACGACAGATTGCTTCCAAGGCCCAGCCAGGCACTGCCAACGGTAGCTCGACAGGAGGCGAGATAAGCATCTGGAAAGGCGTTCAAGGACAGGTCGTACGCGGGGACTACGTAGACTATGTCCTGCCATCATGGAATAAGTCTCAGCCATTGGAGATTACACTCTCCGGCGCCGATGATGAAGATGGACTAGACCTGTTTGTCGTTCCCAGGTCTTCTCGACAACGAAGCCTGCCCCGCGATACGACCCATGTCTTTGGCGACTTTTCGATAGCCAAAATGGGCGTCAAAACAATATCAATCTCCCCATCGAATGTCGAGTTAGACGAAGCCGAAAGTATACTCGTCTCCGTTCGTGCGTACCGCTCTCCCAATAGGTCAGATGAAGCATCATCCGAGCCCTTGCGATTCGAACTCCGGGCAAAGTCCTCCGCATCGCAGAATTCGGCCACGGAGCCCATAGAGATTGACGGCGAGGAGCACTCGGCCGACGATGAACAGTGCCAAAATTGCCTTCAATGGGTTCCTAAACGTACAATGGTCTTACACGAGAGCTTTTGCCGAAGGAACAATATTGTCTGCCCGCAATGCCGCTCGGTCTTCAAAAAAGGATCGCCCGAATGGGACGCTCACTGGCACTGTGAGCGCGACGATGCTTATGGGAATACTCAGAACGGAAAAGCCAAACATGACGACATATTTCACACTGAGCGCCAGTGCCCCGATTGCGAGTTCTCGACAAACTCATTGCCTGATCTGGCGAGACACCGCACAAGCGTCTGTCCTGGAAAGCTTATTCTATGCAGGTTTTGCCACCTTGAGGTGCCGCAAGAGGGTGACCCTTTCAATCCATCCCCCGAGGTCGTCTTATCCGGCATGACGGCCCACGAACTCGCAGATGGCGCTCGCACAACGGAATGTCACCTGTGCGATAAGATTGTGCGCCTGCGAGACATGGAAACGCACCTAAAGCACCATGAACTCGACAAGGTCAGCCGATCCAAACCGGCCATCTGCCGCAACATCAACTGTGGTCGGACTTTGCATGGGGTGGGCCCAAAGGGGCAAGTCGGCGCAGGAACTGCCCAAGGCCAAGGCCCGGGTAATTCCATTGGGCTTTGCTCCATTTGTTTCTCTCCTCTTTATGCAGCCATGCACGACCCGGAAGGCAAGGCATTACGTAGGCGTATAGAGAGGCGTTACCTGGGCCAGCTCATGACGGGATGTGGCAAGAGCCATTGTGGTAATGAGTGGTGCAAAACAGGGCGATCCCACCTAGATGTCGAGCCGAAGGGGTTCAGTGCTTCGGCAGCGCTCCCGCTTGTAAAGCCGTTGCTGGCAGCGATACCCAATCAAGAGGAGCCAATGTACTTTTGTGTAGACGAGAGCAGCCAAACTCGTCGCAAATTGGCCGAGATGATGGCTGCGGAGAAGGTGTGGGATATCGAGTGGTGTGTTGCAGCGGCCGAAGCGGAGAAGGGCAACGCAGACAGGATGAGGGACTGGCTCCAGGCTTGGGCGCCCAGGAAATCTGCATAATCGAAGGCGGGGGAGAGTATATAGATGTACATATTTTACGAAGCGAGGGCATACTGACGATACCCCGAAGATGAAGCAGGCATGTTGCGATTCTGAGCAGACTAGGTACAAACCACGTTGAAATACATGTGATTACTATTTTTCACTCCGACAAATAGAATAAAGCATCGTGAGTCTGGGAATGATATTGGGTCACTCAATGTGATGTGAGGATTTATTTGGGAATATGCTGATCGACCACAGGGTAGTTGAGCTTGAGCCACTGAAGACGGATGGTGTGGAGAGAGAGAGAGGGAAAGCGCCACCACTGCCAAATGTCAAAGTTGTCAAAACGCTGTGCAACCCAGTCCTACCCCACTCAACAGAATTAACCTCCAAGGCGATCAATGAGACATTCAGATGATTCAGAGAACCACTGATCAATCCCTCGACGGCTTCATGGGCCGGTCTGCCTCGCGCCTGAACCCGCAACGGGGCTAAAGAAATTACGCTTGCTCAACAACCTCGAGGATGAACGCGACACTCGGCGAGCAGCAGTGGTCTGCCCCGCGTAACATGGGACGAGGAGAAGCTTGGGCATAGGCAAAGGTTAATATCTGGGGTTGGGAAATGCAGCTCGAAGAATTCTGCCGAACAAGATTCTGCGGAGTCATTTTCTCCGGACGGCCCTATGTCCGTTTCGAGATTTCATGTCATGGAGAGGGGTCACCTTCCCTTCGTTCAAGGGGTTTGAATGGAGAGCCTGGGTGGCATCCTTATGGCCATGGTTCCATGGCTGGCTCGTCGGTTGGTTGGAGTCATGCTATTAGGACAGTCGCTTTTAGCTATATGGACAGTTAACCCGCTCTTCCCCCCACTTAGTAAGAGCTAGGATAGCAGCCTAATATATTTTTAACATACTATAGTATGAAATTTCCCTCTCTACTATCGAACTAACTATTAGCCTAAGGGAGTTATTCCTAACCTTCGAAATTTTCCTAAAGCAATAAATTAAAGCTTATAAATCGAAGCTATTTATATATAATAAAATAATACCTTTAATAGCGCTTTTATTAGCGCTTTTAATAATACCTTTATAATAAAATTATAAGAATTATTATATAATAAGTTTATTAATTAAATAGCTTTTAATATATATATTTTAAATAACATAATTATAGTAGCTATATTTAATAAAATACTTTTAATAGTATTTACTATAGTTAATAATATAATTAATAATATAAAAGTATATATTTATATTACTTTTATTTATAATTATAGCTATAAATAAGAATTACTTAATTTAAAGCTTAAATAATTATTAACTTTAAAGCTTAATTATTTATTTAAACTTGTTATAATTTATAATAAAAAAATAAATAGTAAATAAATATATTATATTATTAATAATTATTATAATTACTTTCTATTATTTAATTTATTAATATACCTTACTTATTATAAAAAGTAACCTTTTTAAATTAAATAAATTAAGGAATTCTTATACTATAAAGCCTTTCTAGCTTAAGAAGTATTAGTAATTATAAATAGCTTATTATTAAATAGAATCTTTAATTATATATAGTAAAAAAGTATTTATAATATATAATAAAAGATTAAGCTATAAGATCTAGCTAGTTTAATTCTTATATAGTAATTTCTTTAGATTTTATAAGAATAAGGTTTTTACTATACTATTAAAACTAATAAAAATAGTATTACTTTAATAATTACTTTTTAAACTTATTTATAATATAAGAAAATATAAGCTTATTTACTTAAGGTTTTGAAGATAGATAATATATATAGAATAAATTATTATAATTTTTATTTATTTTAAATTATTACTATTATTAATTAGAAATATATAGTAAATATTACTTTTAAAATTATTAACTTTATAATAAAATATATATAAATAATTCTTTATTTAATTAAAGATTTTTTATATTTAGCTTAAAATCCTAATGCTTGATATTATTATAATTATGAAATTATAATTAATAAAGAAATTATATTTAAAAATATACTAATTATATTATAGCTTAAGATATAATAATAATTATATTTTTAATATATTTCTTTAAATATTTAAGCTTATATTTTCTATTATTAAATTAATAATAAACTTAATATTAATATTTATTATAATAATTTAAATTTAATTAACTTAAGTATAGTTTAAGAAAAAGCTAATAAATATATATAGTAGCTAGTTAGTAATAATAAATTTATATAAACTTATAAAAGTATACTTAAAGTATTTAAATATATAACTTATATTAAAAATATTAAAGACTTTAAGGTTAAGTAAGCTAAGTTCTATAATATATATAAAATATATAAAAATATAATTATTAATTATATTATTAATAGATATATATTATAATATAAATAAGAAGTAAGCTATTTCTTTTATTATTATTATAACTTTAAGTAAAGAATTAATAACTTTTATAAATATATATATAAAGATATTAAATTATATTTTATTACTAGTTATAATAATTTATTATTTTTTTATATTTTATGTTTTTAATAATTTAATAAAAAAAAATAATTATAATTAATAATAAGCTAAATATATTAAATTGATTAAAAGCTTTTTTAATAATAACTTTATAGCCTTTATAATAGCTTTTATAATAATTTATATAATAGCTCTTTTAATAGCTTATATAATAATCCTTATAGTAATCTTTATAATAGCTTAAGGCTAAGGCTAGGGTTAATTAAAGAAATTCGATTTAGTACTTTAATTTAAATATCTAGCGCAAGCTTTTATAAAACAAACTAATCTCGCGAGATAAACTTTAAGATAATTACTTTAATAAAATACTTTTATGATTATAAGCTCGATTATAATACTTATAAAACTATAATTAAATTAAAAATAATAAATAAATAAAGTAAGTAGTTTCTTTTAATGCTATAGGTATTACTTTTTAAATAAATAGTAAATCTAAAGCTATTACTTATTTAATATACTTAAAGTATTATATTAAGTTATTAATTAGTTTAATAAAATATTTAATCTTTTAATAGCTTTAAATTTAACTATTTTTAATATATAAATA
>PXOB01000179.1:0-15767 GCA_003012115.1 Trichothecium sympodiale
AAAAAGAAGAAAGAAAAAAAGCAACGTTTAATCCTCGTGGGCTCTCATCCAACGACGAGAGGACTATTTCGTTAATTCTAGCTTTAATGCTTTATTTTATTATCGCTTAAAGTGGTCCTATAACATGATCGTTAGGGAAAAAACGCCCACGACTAATATTTAATTTAGCAAGTGATGAATAACAATGTGGGAAAGTTACGAGCAAAGATTAGATGCAGATTACCTCGTTCTGGCCACGTTGGGTTTTTGGTAGAAACACGGGATTCTTTCCACCTTTAGACTTTATGCCCGGAAAGCATATCATCCCTTTGTACTCCGTAGAGACATATGTAGCTGCTCCGGAAGCTGCCATGTGATCGTAGCGTTGATAATAGCGGGAAAGGTACCTAACTCATTGGAACCGTAATCTTTATATCTATCGTATATAGCTACTCGTGACCATATCTCGTTGATCGGTTAAAGAATTCAAACCATTGCTTCTCCGACGGCCCTGCCGACGGCACCCGCAAGCTCCCCAAACAAGATGCCCCTAAAGACACTTTCTCCCATGCCGACAGTCCAGGCCCCGGCCTCGGACAACCTCTCTTTCCACGCCTCCTGCTGCTCTTCGGCGAGATCCTCCCAAGGTTTGGCCCCGGCGTGGGCCTCGCCGCTGCGCACGTCCACCTTGACTAGCTTCTTTTCCGGACCAGCGTCGGCATCGGCCTCGGGAGTGTGATCAACGATTACAAAGGCCTCACCCTCGGCGGTGGTGGGAACGCTGTCTACCAGCTTGCTCAGGAACTCGGGCACCTGGAAGACCTGCGCCTCGGCGCCGACCTTGTTTGCAAAGAAGCCGGGCTGGTGCTCGGGTGAGCGCAGCGTGCCATGCCACGAGGGGAGGAACTTGTGCACGTGAAGGCGCGGCTTGGCCTGCCCGAACATTTCCAGAATACCCTGACCCAACATAGCCATGATGATTACTATGAAGCCTAGGATGTAGAGCAGGTAGGCGCCCGACTGTGCCTGCGACTTCATGGCAACGACGTAGCGGGTTGGGCGTGGAGGGCCCTTGCTGCCCTTGGGCCTCTTGTCGATGTGGCGCTTGAGAGGCACGCTGGTGACCGAGACGTAGTTACCCAGCGTCACGCTCGCCAGCTTGATGAATTGCGGGCGGAGATGCGTCTTGGGTGTGGCAAAACTAGAGAATGCGAGACCAGTTATGGCGTCGTTGCCGTGGGCTGACTTGATGGTGTGGAAAGGGTGGAGGTTGGCCAGTATGACGATGGAGCTGTTGTTGGTATGGTCGACGGCGTAGAAGGATATAGACGAATCGTGCCCGGCGACGGCGATGACGAACTGCGTATCGCCCACCGGGCTCGTAGGAGAGGCCGGGGGTGAGAGATTCGTGACGGCCATGGCAGTGGCAGAGGTGGCCCGCGGTATGCGTGCTGAACAAGCCAGCCGGGCGTTTCCCTGCCCCCCCTTGGGAAGCCTGAGACCCTGGATAATCATACCGCTGCGTTTGGGCAAGTTGGATATGGCGAGGATGAATTCAGGCGTGAGGTAGCGGATGCATCTAAAGGTCGGGATCTCGAGGTTCTCCTCGGGCATGGTATACACGAGCTCCGGCTCGCCCAGCTCTTTTCCGACGTTGACGACGTGCAGCTGATACTTGTAGCAGAACGCAACCTGGTACTCGCCCTCGCCCGTCTGCACAATGTCCAGGTCCTCGGCCTCGCGCGGCAGCTCCATGACGCCCTTGACCTTGGGGCTGGCGCCATTGGGTTCAAAGACGGCGAGCTGAGGCTCCTTGCCCATGGCCGCGGCCACGGCACCCATGCCGCCACCCTGAGCGAGCCGGAGCACTCGCTGGAAAACGCCATCTACCGGATCCGTAAAGGCAGCTGTGCGCGACACCTCCTGCACCTTGACGCTAGGGTCCTTGATCTCGGCTTTGGGGTCCAGGGTCTGCTGCGTCTTGGTCTTGGGGGACGACTTGGACGGCGTGCCGGCCGGGCGGGTCTTGATCTGATCGATCGTGAGGGCGCGCAGGTGCTCGTTCTTGCCCTTTAGTATATCCTCCTTTGCCGAGTTGATGCCCGCGTATAGGTAGGTCGACTTGCCCTTGTGGCCGCCCACGGCGAGGGACATGACGCTGTCTTCATCGCGGGACAGCGTTATCTCGCCGGCTCGGCGCAACTCGTCTTGCGAAGCTGTTTCGATGACGGTCTAGAAGAAATGGAAGCTTGCATGTCAGCGCCCAGGTTTCGAAAGCTCGAGGCGAGGAAGAGCCGGTGTGTACGGGTGTGAGCGCGTACAATCTTGTTCATGACGCCGGAGCGCCCGGCGCCGCCCCCTCCACCGACCACGACACGATTCGCATCCTCGGGATCAAAGTCGACGGCGAAGAGGGGGTAGTCAAGCTCGATGCTCGCAGAAGGCAACGGCGGGGCCATCTTTCTGCAGATCCCCCGTACGTATTATTGTATTGTATGATGTGTGTTTTCGAATCGAGTTTCGCGCTGCAGTACAAAGAGGGGCTCGGCTCGTTATGCTTAGATAAAAGGTGACTGTGCACTCCTCCTCGTGTGTTTGTCAAAAAGCCTAAGTTGCGTGGGTATTTTCTTGTCTGGTCTTGCTGGTAGAGGCCAGATGTTGCATTTGGGTAGGTAGTAGTAGAGCCGAGGCCAGGCGCCGCTAGGTTATGATGATGACGGGAGGAGCTTTTTTTTTTTTTCCTTCCTTTGCCAGCCAACCTTAATAGGACGTCGATCATGACGACAGGCGGTTTTGTTAGCCACACTTTCACTTGCCCACGTTTATTAATGAATTTCTATTGCCCTGGCCTTGTAGCTACACACTCACCCACCTTTGACGTATGTACATAATATATGTATGCAAGGTATTCTTCTTCATATCGAATGAGATTAGGTAGGTATTTAGTGTCAACTACTATCAATGTAGAGCAAGTCTAAACGCAAGCTAAGAACCAGCCAGGTTGACATGTACAGCCTTAATCTCTTGGTAGCCCCTCAACCCTTCCTCTCCCAACTCCCTCCCCATCCCGCTCTCCTTCACACCTCCAAACGGCACCCGGACATCCGAGTCGTTGCTGCTGTTGACCCAGACCATGCCAGCCTTCATGCCAGCAGCGAAGCGATGCGCCCTGCCCACGTCGCTGGTGAAGACTGCGCCCGCGAGGCCGTACCGTGACGAATTTGCCAGCCGCAGCCCCTCTTCCTCCTCTGAGAAGCGGGTGACGGTAGCCACGGGGCCAAAGATCTCCTCCTCGAAGAGAGCCGACCCTGGCCCGACGCCCGTGATGATGGTCGGAGGCACGAAGAAACCCCGCGACGGCAATGGGGTGTCCGGCTGCCACACGGACAACCCCTCCTCCGTTCTCGCCTCGTCCACGAACCCGAGCACCTTGTCCCTCTGCTCCCTTGAAACCTGGGGCCCCTGATACGTCGACTCGTGGAAAGGGTCCCCCAGGACGCTCGTGGTCCGCGTAAACTCCTTTAACCTTGTTACAAACTCGTCGTATAGGGCATCCTGCACGAGGAGCCTCGACGTCGCCGTGCATACCTGCCCCTGGTTCCCCATGACCCCCTCGTGAGCCCAGCGTACGGCCTGGTCCAGATTCGCATCCCCAAACACCACCAGCGGGGACTTGCCTCCAGTTTCCAACGTGATGCCTTTGAGGTTCGAGGCGGCTGCTCTCATGATGCGCTTTCCCGTGGCCGTGCTCCCCGTAAAAGCTACCTTGTCGACGTGCCCGTGCTCGGCCAGCGCTGCGCCCGCCACGTTCCCGAGGCCGTTGACGACGTTGATCACCCCGGGAGGGAAGCCCGCCTCCTTGATCAGATGCGCCAGGTACAGCGTCGACAGGGGCGTCTTCTCCGCGGCCTTTAGCACGACGACGTTGCCGCACGCCAGCGCCGGGCCCAGCTTCCAGCCCGCCATGGCCAGGGGATAGTTCCAAGGCACGATGGCCGCGCAGACCCCGACGGGCTGGCGCACCGTATAGGCCATTTTCCCACGGCCGAGGTCAAACGTCTGCCCGTGAAGCTTGTCCGCCCAGCCGGCGTAGTACCGGAGCGTCTCCGACAGCTGCGGGACGTCCCAGCCCAGACTTGCGCTCAGGGGCTTTCCATTGTCCAAAGTCTCGATGGCGGCGAGCGTGGAGGCGTGGGAGTCTACCAGGTCCGCAAGGCGGTGCATCAGTCTGGCACGTTGTTGCGATGGCAAGTCCTGCCACGAGGGGTGACAGAGAGCCGCGCGTGATGACGATACGGCGGCATCTACATCTGACGGTGCTGCTGCTTGAAACGAGCAGATGTCCTTTTCAGTGCTGTCCCACGATTTAGCTTTGATGGGGGGAAATAATAACCTGACATTGTCTAGGGGGAACCTACAACGGATCGACGCTTATAATCTCATCGCTGTGCCGGCCCTGTACAAACTCATTGTCGATGAACAACCCCAATGGCTGCTTCCACCGCAAGCCGTTTCGTGCCGACAGCTCCACCTCGCTATCTTTACCGACATGTCGTGAAGAGCTGAAGCCCTTTCTGTTTGCTGCGAGACGAGGCTTCCAAAATCGGCCTGCCTTCACGTAGGCTCTCGTTGCCGCAGAAGGTCTCATGATAAAATTGCTAGACTGGTGACCACAAAGGGTTGTCGTCACTTTCTGCGAGCTCAGATGCGTGGCATTAAAATTTTCGCGATGGAAAAGTGCGCTCAAATTGTAATCACCGAAGTTGGCTCCTTGGGCAGAGAGTGCAAGTTTGGCTACAATGTAGGTATTATCTATCCAACGGGAGCCGCGTTTGTGCACTTTGTGGCGAGTTCCGTACTCATTGGCCTTATGTGGAGCTCCGAGGCGGAAAACTCTCGCCGCACATTGAGACGTGGAGAGTATAAGGAGTATATGTATGCACACATATGTATATACATATATATATAGTCAACCCAAGTGCTTGTAATGTAAGAATCGACATAGTAGACACATGCTTCAAAGCTCTGTTTACAAGTTTTATTATGAGGCTCTATCTAATTGTTGGCTGCCCATTCTAAAATGTTTCCCATTGCCAAATTCCACTGGTACACAGGTACCAAAATCAAGTATATATCCAGGCTCAGGAAATCGTGGATGAATGCTGCAATAATATGGGTTCGCATTGGAAGGACTCCTGCATTCATTTCCTAGGAATTCGTGTCCCAAAACATAGCACCCAAACTCCTATCCCATACGCAAACAGCGCACATATAAATACATGATGCAAGTTTGTCAGTTGCCCGACAGAGACAATTCTTTTCTTTTCCGTTCACATTCTTTCTACCCCTTCGACAACATGCTAGATAAATGTATATAAATTAAATTGATATGCACCACACTTGTGGCGGACCTGAGTCTTTTGTAACTGAGTGTAGTAGTAGTTGCCATAGGCTTGAATACAAAGCTTGGAAGTTACGATCCACCAGGGATAGTACTTCCTTACTGTCGGCTTGTGTCGTATCGAGGTTGCCCATCGCTGGTTCTTCGAGGACCGGTAGCCCAACCTGTTTCGTATTGTGTTGGTTGAACAGGCACCCACTGCCCGGTGCGAAGATCTTGCTCATGTTGGCCATGCGTCGGCGGCGTTCCCTCGAGGGACCTCAGTGGGGGAAGTCTATCTCCAGCAGAAGATGATGAGGCCGAGGGAGGTCTTTGTGGTGCCCCGTAGAATGGAGCATGCATGATCGAGTGCCCGGTAGGTGTACCGATAGTAGGTGTCCCGTAGGCTGACATCGATCCTTCCCCCCGATCATCGTATCTATGTCGCTGCGAAGGACGCTCGGAAGATGACCCATCGCTGGTATAACCCCCGGAAGGTGTTGGTGGCTGGTTTGCATGGTCCAAAGGACTTAGCCTTGCAAAGGTCCGATTGGTAGCGGGTGGGCTTGGTTGACTCTCGGCCTGATCAGCTATCGAGGGGTGGCGGAGAACAAGCTCTCGTAGGCGATTGCGATCATTTCTGTAAAAGTCTCGCTGCAGAATGAGCTCCTCGATCTCTCGAAACATTTCATCCCTTTCGGCCTGTAGACTTTGCAGTTGCTTCACGTTCTCTTCCTGCTGAGCCTTCCTCTTTTGACGGTGGCGTGTCGATGCTTTGGCGTTCCTGGACCGCTTCTCATCAGCCTTCTTCGAGGCTTGCACCATGTCAAAAGCGACAGGAATGACTGACCCGCCCACATTCATGTATGCCTGATGTCCATCTCCAACAGCGAGGCCCGCCCCAAAACCGGATCGTTGAGCTGCATCGGCGAACGCAGCCAAGGTCGAGCTCGAAGGCCCGGATGTTGAAGATGCAGAGAGAGACCTGGCACTCGGTAGGTTGGGTGCTCTTTGTCCTTGAGCTGATGAAGAGGTTGCGATATTGTAGGGGCCTTGCGCACTCGACGTATGAGGAGGAGGGGCACGAGGACCACCAAGGCCTTGAGATACAGGCTGCGAGAAGGACCTTGCGGTAGGTGTCGTGGAAGATGTAGGGGTTTGCGGTAGACTGGGTGGACGATCACCTCCATAAGGCCGACGTCGTTGTCCCTCTGAGTGGTCGTCGTCTGACGGACGCTTCAAGGGGGAGAGATTGGGCATCCGTGATGGCTGTTGTGGAAGAGTGTCACGGGGGCCGCCGTGGCTCAGGTTAGACATCCGAGGTCCAGCGGGACTTGGCATTCGGCGCTGGGCCTGTAATGCAGGTGAAGGGTATGGCAAGGGCGGCGAGGGGCGTTCATGTATGTTTTGGTTTGCTGGGCTTGGGACCCTACTGAGACCAGAGTATGGGTTCGAGGTATAGTCTGGGAAGTAAGATCCGGAGGCGCTGTTTCGTGAAGAAGTTGGCTGCGTCGGTCCATGCCCATACTCCCGCAAGGGGGGGTAAGGTTCACCATTATCCAACGAAGGCAAACGCTGATCACTAGGATTTAATATGTTCTGGACCCCAAGCAGCCTGGGAGTACCTTGATAGGGGGTGGATGTAGGGCCGTGGCTTAGATGGGGGCTCCCACCAACGCCACGCTGGATGGGTGCATGAGCATCTTGAGGTCCTTCTCTGGTAGGCGGCCGGGAAGTTGTGTGGTTAGAGGCAGGAGGTGCCGCGGGCCTCCTCTGCGACATTGAGTACTGATCTCCCACACGTGCAAAGCCTTGCGGGCCGTCGCATTGACTTCCCCTATCCCCGTTGAGTTGCGCCGGGTTGAGCTCTTTGTAGAGGGTTTGCTGTGGCGATGTTCTAGACGACCAGATCGGAGTGCGCGGTGTTTGAGGAGAGTTGGGGTTTGACGCAATGGTCAAGTCAGTGTGTATGGAGCTGGGGCTGTCTTGATTTGGCGCTGTCTGCTGCCGCAGCCCAGTTGATGGAAGCGCCAGGTTGAATGTGAAGCCGCTGAGCGGCTAGGAACAAGTCGGGAAAATCGGTTTCTTCTTCGTCAAAATGAGTACGAGTCTAGCCTGTATGCCAGAATCCGATCTCAGTCAGAAACAAAGGGGTGCAATTCTCAAGAGATCTTGACAAGAAAGGCAGTTTTTGGGGAAGCCAATAAATAGTATTGTCCCGGATATATGCTTAAGAGGAACAAGATTGCTGAGCAGAGAAGAGGTATGTTTTTCTAGTGTCTCGAGAGTTGATACCGAGAGAATATTGAGAGACGGTCTCTGAGATCTGTTATAAGAGAGGGAGGAACGGTAGTTATTATGTTGTGCCAAGAATAGACGAAGCAAACAAATGCTGCGGTGAGCGTTGTCTTCGATGTAGGGATACGTATAAGTCGCAGAGAGGTCGGGACCCAGTTTAACGCCAACGTCACTAGTAAAGTCCCTGCGAGCAGGTGCCTTGCAGGTGAGGTGTTCGAGTACTCCGTAGGTATGGGTGCCCAAAACTAAGGCCTGGATCGTCGGTCAAAGTAAGAGGGGGGATGAGGGTCTAGCAGATGCCACTGGCAGGATGGTCATGCAGCGCGAAAGGAGGAGGAAATCGAGAATGCAAATAATAGTTGACGAGGAAATTCATGGGCAAATTTAAGTTATGAGAGTTGCCGCGCTCAGCGAAGGTCCGCTTTCACACCACTCTAAACTCGTGACAGCTCTCCTTGGGGACAACAGTTTTAGAGGGTCCGTCCCTCTCTGGTCATGACTCTCTCTGGGGTGCCTGAGTCCTGAGCGCTGCCAGCGACATGGCACACACACACCCTCAGTAGGCCTAGCCGCGAAGGGGAAAAAACCAAACGGACAAGGTTATGAGATGGGTCGCTGTGACGAGTGGTTGGGTTCGAAATGTGCAAACAGGGGTAGCTGAGGGGACAAGGATGTGTTACCCAGACTAATGTACCTTAGCCTCTGCCGGGATGAGGCAATCCCTGGCCCAAAAGGAACCACCGGGTTGGTTGGAGTGACCACGGCTGGCAAGGCTGGTCACCAGTACAAGCTAGCAGCTCGACGCAGGTCATTGATCATATTGATATCTACCCCAGCCCATTGTGTTCGCCATGAAGTCTCTTGACGATATGTGTAGTGCTCCGTACCGAGGGATGCCCATGAAAGTTCTTGGACGCTGACGCCTCAAAGCGCTCCCCCCATTCGCCACTGGCCCTGGCTCCGGGGAGTAGTTGTAGAATGGTAAGAGCGAAAAGTGTGAAATAAAGCTGCATGTGACGATTGTCATGTCGCCGCTGAGAGCGGTCAGTCATGTACAGGCTGTGGCGTGAAGGGGTAAAGCCGCATGGTTTACATGTACATACCCTGCTCTGCCCATGCAAGTATCGACTTACATGGTACATAAATAAAACGAACCATCAGCCCCCGTATATACAGAGAGGCTGCCCTCACAAAGTACTGAGCATCGGGCGAGTACATCCTCCAAATAGAGAAGGCATCACTCCCACTTCCTCCGGAAACGTGTACCGCAGCTAGGGGTGGGTAGCGAGGGCCGGAAGACTGGAAGGGTCTGTCTGTTTAGTTTAGTCCTGCTGACCGCCATTAGAGCGGTTCTCGGGTTGATCCCGCGCCCCGTTGATCCTTGTAGCGTTTTCAAGGAGGGATTGAACGGCGGTGTCGTGATAGTCGCGCGAGCTACGTGGACTCTAGCGCCAGCAACTTTTGACGGCTCGATATTTTGGTGTGAATGCAACCCCACATATTGTTGTTCTTTTTTCTTCTAAATTTTCGTAAGAAGTGTACCCGGTCCTCGACAGGGCTCTTGGTGAGGTGAGGAAAGAGACGAGATGGAGGCCCAAGCCGTTCATGGTAATAGGCGAAGAAGCCGCAAGGAAAATTCTAATCCTTTGCGGCTGACAAGTAAGTAGCTGTCGTACGTACGTGGTAGTAGTACTATGATGCAGACTGCAACCCGTAATCTCCAGGAGATTCAGCCTCCTGCACGCTTCTGCGAGTGCGCATGGCAATCACCGCCATCAACTATAGTGGCAGGCACACCAGATTGGCACATGCACTCCGTACTCGACACATCTCAGCCTCTTCTGCTTTGCCGCCGCAACGGATCTCTAGCTTGAGAGTCGCTGGCTATTGACCAATTAGCTGATGTCCATCAGGGCAAAGCCTTGGATGAGGCGGGAAATACCAAAGAGCTCCATATTCAAGTCAACGCATCCGCCTCCCACTCTGCAAGTATACTCCGTACATACACATGTGTATGTGCAAGCGTGAACCAGTAGTAGTACTAGTATGTGATGATGCTAACATGGTAGCATGGCTGTAAACGCGATCGGCGACCATCGCGGCTCGGCTTCTGGGTAACAGTGACGGTGACGGTGACTGTAACTGTGACTGCGCTGGAGGAAAATGAACATCAAAGGGCTGGCCCATCACATCTCCAATCGGCGCTTCGCCTGTGCGACGTGGCGTAGTCACACTCGCAGTCCTCGCCAACATGAAGCATCGATTTACCCTTGCAGGAAAGTGCGTATGTAATAGTGAGAGACGCCTCTGTACCTACTACTAACTACTACCTGTACGGAGTAGAGTAGTAGTAATAAGTAAGTCAGTTCAAAAGTACGTAGTAAGCAAGCAAGCAGGCAAGCAGGCAAGCAGGCAAGCAGGCAAGCAGGCAAGCAGGCAAGCAGGCAAGCAGGCAAGCAGGCAAGCGGGCGGGCGGGCGGGGAGGCAGGCACGAATGTCAAAGTGCAGGAACACTGCGAAAATAGCATGAGTCGCTTCCCTCGAGCCTACCGGACATGTAAAGCGCGCTTACTGCATACACCACATACCGAAGGGAGCGCCTGCCTCAATCACATTGACGATCTGATGCAGGGAGGAGGCGTGCATTGCCGAACCTGCCATCCCTTGAAGTGAGATGCAGCCATACATTGGGTAATTTACTGCTCATCATACGGAGTACATATTTGCTACTATTAGCACTACTCTACTAGCACTACTACTGTCACGGTCATGCTGGCTGGACGATTTTTGAAATTCAACAATACCCAATACGACCAAGTCTTACGGTAATGAGTGGTGTCGTTACAATAATCCATCTATCTACGGAGTACTCCGTACCATGTCCAGTTCCACGGCTTTTCATCAACACTGAAATTGACCACCACTACAGTGGTAGTTGTCTCGGGACCGACCTCAACACTCGAACTAGCGACCGGGGTGATATCATTATATGGGGTCTCGATGCTCGTATTCATTGGTCTGCAACAAGGCGTTGCGTGGTCAGCCGTTGTTGAATCAAGGTGCTTTCACGCATATTGATGCAGCACCATGCATGCAAGCGTTCCTTTTCGCTGGTGCAAGAGCCCAAAGCGGGCCATATCTCAGATTTACGGTATAGGCATGCAGCAAACTACTGCTAATAGCGGTAATGTTTACTAGTACAGAGTGCTAGTACGACACTCGCACACGTGTCACGCATCTAACTTGCAGCAGCGACAGCAGCGACAGCAGCTAGATGCACCTCGCTCACGGTACGAAGAGGAGGTATGACATCTACTCATCCAACAAAGCCACCATATTCATCGTCCAATGTCACTGTACAACCTGAAGTCGTACCTTGAACTCAACGACTTGGGCGATGCCAGGGCCGAGCCCATGCACTGGACTTTGAAATGCCCAGTGCCATTTCTCTCATCCACCAACCTGAGGATGATGGGTAATAGTCAAGCAAGTGAATGAGGAGAGAAAAACTCCGTGCTTGCCGCCAGGTCTCGTCAACCTACAAATTTACAGTTACCGTCAAGGTGTACATACAATAGGCGGGTAACGGAGCGAGTGCTGTCGACACGAGTCAGGCCTTGCTGAACCACGCAACGTGGCGGCGACGATGTGCTTTGATGAATGCGCACATTAATACTCCGTACTCCGTACACCAGTGTGCTCTACTGTGTCCCCCGGAAAGACCACCGGAAGTGAGATGAGCATGATATCACTATATCTACGCCAGTCCGAGGACTCCCCAACATTGATCTGAGAAATGGAGCCCGCGGTCTTCCGCTATTGGTGTCAATGGATGCCATTTTCCCCGATACTAGGGTGGACACAACCATCTTTGGACAGCCCCTGGTCCTGGCTCCTGGGTGGTGTCTCCATGCGCACGATGTACGCCAGTTGAGGTGTGGTTCTAAAGGAGTTTGCCCTGCAGCCTCTCTGCGACCCACAAAGCTCGCGTGCAGCTCATGTCCCGGCTTTTATACATTCACAACAATCTTACAATCTTATACATGTCGCCGCATCTTGCAATCGCAAACAGATCACGGATGTTCGATGAGGATACGTACTCCGTACTCCGTACAGCTGTTCGATATGCACAAGGCCGTTTCTTTCCCAAAGAGGATAGAGAGAGAGGCGAAGAGAGAGGCGAAGAGAGAGCCTCCGCATCTCGTATTTGGATGACCGTTACCCTAGTGCCTAGGTACTTATTCGCCTCCTACGAGCACATGGCGTACCGATCTGAAATGAGCGACACATGGGCTCATTTAACGATTCCTTCTTCCATGCCTTGGGGTCCCTGGTTCGAACTCGACCGCGGAGCGTGGAGCACGCACAGAGTGCCTCCCTTCTGAGAACAAACCCGCGAGCAAAAGTCGATCTTTCGCGGCGAGAAAATGCATCGTTCAACAAATTATATCGTGTACTCCGTATGTTTTCCGAAGATGCTTTCCTGCATATAAAGTACCAAAGCCCGGCCCGTCCCTAGCAGCATCAAGAATTTCCAATAGCTTTGCGGCCAAACTGCTAGCTTTGGTCTCGGACGTTGATAGCTAGAGCGTTGCTTTTCCCACGACGCAGTCTACTAATTTACAACCCTGTCTGTCTCATCTCAAATGCGTCAGCGCTCAAACGTTCCGAAGGAGTTGATCTGCGCAGCTTGGTCTACAAGTAATTACTTGTCCAAGATGAAGAGATTTTGCGAAGTATTCTCACCATCCTCAAGATTTCATATCCAGCGGGTTTTTGGGCATAACTACAAGTAGTTGTAGTTTCTGGCGTGTACGAGTTTACGTGGGTGCCTTCACCGATCATGTACATATGGCATGCATGAAGCCGCATGCTGCAACTAGGCGCGGCCCAGATTATATCGCGCCAGCCCTTGGTGCTCTTGCAGGATCGCCCTCTCAAAACCCTGCTAGCACGATCAGCACCACCTATTATAACCGAATTCACGGACCAATTTTTCCAAGGCTACAGTATGGCGTTGGTAAATACGTACACACGTTCACAGACAATACGGGGTAATACATGGTCGGTAACCTGAAAGTAATCCTTACGCCAATTGAGTATCTGGCAGAAGATGGCTGCACTTGGGATTCGCGACACCTTCCACTTGTGTGATGATTGGGGTGTGATATACCAGGGTCAGCTGCATGCTGCAACTCCGACGTGGCCGTCTTATTTAGCTGCCAAATGGGTCGCCAAGGGAGGGGAAGCATATCCATTGATGCCCAAATTGCTGTCGTCCCATACAGCCCAAAACTCCTGGGAACTGCGAGCCTCTAATACGGGAGTACGGAGTACAACGGTACGCCATAAATATTCATATCGAGATCCACAGGCGACACGAGACACATATTATCACTATTCGATGGAGAAACGATAACAAAACTTTGAGCCTTGCACAGCGTTCAGAGTGCTGGCGGGTCCAGTCATTATAGGCGGTTAATACTGTTCCCCTTTGAGCCGCTGAAAGCCGGCCGTACCGCTACGGAGACTACAGTCTGAAAGAGGAGTACCTTCAACCACAGGACATACTTCTCTTGACCAAGTTCGACCTTGCAGTGTTCCTTTCATCTGTCGGAGCTCAGACCAGGATATGTGGGAGTTTTGAAGCGTTGATGGCCAAGGAAATAATAACGCTTTCACAACCGGGTACAACGACAACAAACGCATTTTTTGCTAATCGGATAAGAGGGCCGAAGTGCCTATACTAAATAGTGACTTCAGGCTAACGTGGCCTGATTGGATCCAAGAAGGCTGAAATACAAAAGTATAAGTATTCAGCCAGTCCTATTTCCAAAAGTCCGACCCCAAGGGACAAATTTAAGTTCTACCTGAGCAACAGGATCTGCGTATAAAACAACGATTGATCAAGACCGAAAATATTCCACGACAAGTACATTCAGCACACTCATCATGTCTTCACTGCACGAGTGGGAAGTAACCGACCCGTGGCTGAACACACGTTGCAGCCTAGGCGAAGGGCCTTTCTTTGAGAAAGAAACGAATTCTGTGCGATTTGTGGATATCCAGCAGAAGCGGTTGCACTCAGCTTCCTTGGATGAGGGGATTACCTCTCTGAAAACAGTTCAACTAGATGTCCCCGTTACGGTCACTGCGAACATCGAGGGGGTCGACCCAACTGAGCGCATCCTAATTGGGATAAAACCAGGCCTCGCCATTCTAGACCGCAAGAGTGGCTCATACGAAGTCATCAGTCGGTTCAGTGAACCCCAGAATGACCGTGTCCGGAGCAATGACGGCGCCAGTGATGCTCAAGGTAGATTCTGGATTGGTTCCATGACTGATTTCGGCCAAGGGGATTTTCGCCCAGAAGGTAAGCCTGCAACCCAAGATATGGACAGCCAATGGGAATCAGCGTTGACATGGCTTACTTGTAGGTTCTTTGTACCGTTTTGATGGGACGTCGGGTAAAGAGGAGTTGCTCAAGGACCTGGTAATACCCAACTCAGTCGGGTGGTCCCCTGACAACCAGACTATGTACTTCACGCATTCGCAGACACGTCAAGTATTTGCATTTGATTACTCGGTCTCGACTGGGGCAGCTACCAACAAGCGGGTTTTCTATTTACATGAGGGGCCCGGGCAACCAGACGGCTTCCGCGTCGATGTTGAGGGCAATTTATGGCACGCTGTCTACGGTGAATCCAGAGTGTTGAAGATTGACACTTCTGGAAAGCTTGTAGGCCAAATCAAGCTCCCAACGAAGAATATCACCTGCGTGCAGTTTGCGGGGACGGAGTTGATTATCACAACGGCTGCCGATGACGATATTAACAGCACTGAGACGAGCCGTAGGTATGGCGGTGCCGTATTCCGCATCGACGTTGGCGTCAAAGGTCTGCCATTATTCGACTTCAAGCTGAGGTGATGGTGCCCCATGCTGCTTCCCCGGGCCACGATGTACAAGCTTGTAGTGTCAGGCGGCGTTGTTCGGTGCAACAGATCAGATCAGCCAGCAATACATACCTAGCCACGACAAGGTGGACGTCAAATGTCAATAGCATATTACCTAGTACTAGTTACTCCGTACGGAGTACAGACCCTTGAAATATGCACGTCTTCATTGCACGACAGGCACGTGCGATTGGATTCCCAAGAACCGGACACCAGGTCACCATAATGGGCAGGGTTCTGGAAGCAGTCCAAGCGTCCATGTCGGGGGACCACGGGCCCTGTGTCACCGCTTCTGTGGGCTTCTGAATTTTTTCTTTCGGTGAGCGAAGCAGCGGAGAAGCATTAGCACGCTAGCCATGTCCCCCCCCCCCCCCCCTGGGGCCCTTGTCGACACCAAGTACAAGGTTGTCTACGGAGTATGGCTCGTGCATATGCAATGCAATGCGAATGCCGTACACGTCCACCCGCATCAGTCCACAGCCCTGGTAAACTGTCCGCACGCACATGAACGGTCCGATATGACGTGCATTCAAGTTATCATGCTACCACGTACTACAAACGACCCGATGAAGCATCTTTGAAGGCGGTCTGAAAAGAAGGGCTCACCGCCCCATGAGAAGTAACAAGTCGAGCATACTCCGTAAAGCACGCACGAACCTGGTACCTATGATCCTCTGCCTACGCGCTCAACCACCAGCGCGGTTTGGTTTTCTTGACACGTTCAAGGGGTGTGTAGGCATCGCTAGTACGGAGTGCATAGACGTCCATCTGTCTTTACATACCTACAAGTATGCCTCCGGTCAAAGAACTGTTGGCCCGTCCGCTCGGTCTGGATCTAGCACTGCCGCCAACGATAGGCTAGCAAGCTGGATTAACAAGCCTAGTCACTGTTTGCCTCGCATAGTCATGTGTTCATATGTTGGCTTGTGACTTAGCGACCACGAGGGAGTATGCTACATACCATACTATACTCCGTATGTAGGAGTTATTATTTACTAGTCAAGACAAGCATCCCGCTCCATCGCCGGTTGAAGGGACGAGCCGCGCCGGTGAAAGTCTCGAGCCCTATTGGTGAAGGCGTCACCGACAGATGAGGCGACTTAGCAACTCTCAGCTGAGGCGGGCTTGGCTTCGTCCCTTTGCTGGGGAGGGGGGA